>JAXCLQ010070963.1:0-13185 GCA_035584115.1 Cedrela odorata
ACAGAGATCAATTTTTTAATAATATCCTCATGAATGGGTAGTATGATTATAAACAGTTTTCAAGAGTTTATAATTTATAGGAAACTTTACAGACTCTCTCGATACATTTCGGGTGTAAGGATTGTATCAGGAAGGTCTGTAACGATTATCACAAATGAACCCTATGGTCAAAGTGTAACAAGTAATTTGTACAAATGATAATTAAACTAAATTTATTTTGTTAATCAGCAGTCAAAAGAAAATGAGTAATTTAAACGGTACTCAATATCACATCTATAAATTTTATTTTTATTATTACTATTCAAGTATTATATCTAAATCTTTTAATCAGAGAAAATTTCTAGTATTATTGGTTTCAAAAATAAATCTTTTTATGTAAATTACTAAATAATTATCAATATAATATCTTATTTATTTTATAACCAAATAAAATTTATTATTATTTTTCCTTAAATACTAATATTCTTTAAATGAAGTAATTATTATAATTTCATTTATTTTTTATATTATAGGACGACTTGAAATTTTTTATTCAAAGAGGGGTCTTTTTAATTAGAATAATAATAAAAATAAAAATTTTAATATAAACCTTTTATATATAAACTAGCATGATAACATTATATTATTATCATATGTTTCATATAATTTTTTTTAATCTCGTAAATTTTTATGTATTTCAATAAAAATATAGAACATGTATCAATCTTATAATATTGTCACATCAATATAAATAAATTTATGTAGTAGTTTATGTCTAAAACACCACTGATTATTAATAAAATAAAAACCAACCCGATATTATTCTAATTTGATATTCTTAAGCAAAGTGAATTGGAATTATTCAAAACATTGTAATAATTGAGAACAAGTAGACATATTAATATTAATAATGGTGAAATATTAGTTAGGCTGGTCAGGTGAAATAATTAAGCAGGCCAGCAGAGAAAAAAATCAATTACATTAAAATACATAATACGATAATGATTAATTACATAAGAAATAATAATAATAATAATAATTGTTATTATTTTTAATTAAATAATAAATACTACAGCAACTACATGGATGACGGATGCATAAGTAAAACATAAGGTAATATTAATATTAAAATATGTGGACGGAGCGGCGACCATCAAAAGTCCAAACCCAAGTTGGGGTTGTTTTCGGATCTGAGGCTGAGCTTTGCCTTGCTTTGTTTTGCTTTGTCTATCTATATTTCTTTTTGGAAACAGAAACTAAAACAAAAAACAGAGATATTTGTGAAAACATTTTCTTATTCTGTTTCTCGAACCTCCCAACATAATCAATAAATCTCTTCAGCTTAGCATAGTCGTTTTTCAAGCTCATTTTTGTTTTCTGAAAACATTTTCTTTTTCTGTTTCTCGAACCTACCAATATAGCTTTCTAAACTCGATCTTCAGTTTGTATTTAAAGCTTCCAATTCAACACCTTTGCTTTTCAGTGTATATATTTAAGCATCTCCGTTTGTTGATTGAAGATCACGTATTGATAGACTAGCAGCCGTGTGATTAGTGTTTGTTTTTGTTCTGGATGCAAGTGAAGAAGAAGCAGCAGCAGCTCGGATAAGAAGAGATATTTGTGTATAATTTCTGTGTTCGAATTTTGAGTTATTTCGCTTAGTTTTTGTTTTTGTTGAGATGCTGTATTTGAAGCAGCCATGCTCGATTATATGTGAAGGCTGTGATCATTTGAGGTAAAATTTTATAAAAGAATTCATCAATTGGTGCATGCTCTTGTGATAAATTCCCTGAGCCGGTGGCTCGGGGAGACCTGAACTGCTAATTTTGAGAATTTGAGAGCGCGTCAAGTCATGGCGTCATCGGAAAATGAGATTTCCTCTCTGCCACCTTGTATGCAAAAATTCAGGCTCTACGAGACCCAATCGGTAATTTTATTCTCCCATTTTTTTTTTATATTTTTATTTCTTCAATTTTGTCTCTTATGATGCTAAAATTTGTTTCAGGATTGAACTTTTTTGTTTGTATATCATTTTAATTGTTTTTGCGCTACCAAATTCAATATCAAAGTAAGATAATTAGATCATAGATATTGTAAAGAATTGTCAATTTGGGCATCTTGCACTTTTATAAACTGTTTTCTCTTTTCTGCAGCAAAAGATTAGGTATCATGCCGCAAAAATTTCTAGGTCAATTTATTATCAATTCGTTTGATGATTTAGCTGTAAATGTCGCATCGTGGAGTTGTATGATTGCTTGCGACTTTTTATATTACAGATGTTTTACATGATTGGAAGAGACAAGAGCAGAACATATTGGAGAGTGCTAAAGATTGACCGGCTAGATCCTTCAGAGCTAAACATTCTTGAAGATTCTACCACATATACAGAGAGCGAATGTTTTGAGTTGTTGAGGCGGATACATGAGGGGAACTTAACAACTGGTGGACTGAAATTCGTCACTATTTGTTATGGAATTGTTGGTAAGTTGATTTTACTCAGCATTCTTGTAGTTTGAAGTAATTGTAGATATTTAAAATGCTAATGATGGTTTTGTCTTTTTTAGGGTTTATTAAGTTTTTGGGGCCGTACTACATGTTGATTATTACAAAAAGAAGGCATATTGGCGCAATTTCTGGTCATAATGTATATGCTGTCTCCAAGACTGAGATGATTTCACTGCCAAATTCGGGTGTTCAGTCCAGTATTGCTAATTCTAAGAATGAGAACAGGTCTTTTGTCCATTCTGCATGTAAATGTATTTGGCAATCGTACTTATGAGAGACACTGTAAATGTTGTTTGGGACATGAAAGATGTCATAGATTTTCTTTTCTGATTTTGTGTTTTGTTGAAATTATAGTTTTCAAGATATTCTGTTTGCCTCTTTAATCTGTTGCCAACTAGTAATTGAACTTTGAACATTACTCAACTTTTAAAAATTAACAGGTGCAAGTCAAATATGATAATTTTCATGTATACAAGAATAATATGATGATCAATGGTGTTAGGCCTACAGCATTAAAAGTGTTTCCTCTTCTTCTGTATAACTATTGTTCATAGAGTTGAAATGAAGTTTGTACTGGTGATCATCAAATTGATTATGGCAATTCATTTGATTTGCTGGAATTTAAAGGCAGAGCCAGTGAAGTTCTGCAACTTCTGGAGGGAAAATTTATGCTTTTGCAAGTTTTAATTTTTGGGTGGAAAAAAATGTTAGGATCATATTGGGAACAATTTATTATCTTTTTTGCAATTAAGTCGGTCAAATGTATATTTTTTTCTTTTTTCTTTTTTCTTTTTTCTTCCGGTTAAACATTTTGGTCTAACTTTTTGTAAGGTTTAGTGGTTAATTTTATATTGTGTGTTTCATTGATGGTTTAGATACAAGAAGCTTCTATGCACAGTGGATCTCACAAAGGACTTCTTTTTCAGCTACTCATACCATGTTATGTTTAGTCTTCAAAAGAACTTGTATAATAGTCAGACAGGCCAGGTCCTCTATGAAACCATGTTTGTGTGGAATGAGTTTTTGACCCGGGGGATTCGGAATCACCTTCAAAATACTCTGTGGACAGTTGCATTGGTCTATGGCTTCTTTAAACAGGTCAGTGATGGGTGGTGTTTAGATGATTTGACCATTGATAATCAAATGTATAAACTATCTAAAGGAGGGATTTAGTATGATTAGTGCAGAACTTTCCATCAGCCATGTAGACATTTCAGGACTACCTCTTTCATTCCTTGATTGTACCAAATAATGCATTCAACATAAACAGTTCTAGTCTTGAAATCATTTTAACTTGAGAATGAGAATTTTAGTAGCACTCTCTTTCTTGTCTATTGCATGATGCTGCTTTCTAGGCATATACTTTTACTTCAAAGTTACTTTTGTTGGACACTAATTGATTAGATTATTAAGGTGTAATTGATTCAGCCGTGGTTGTTGTTGATCATTTATGAATTCTGTTATAATTACTGGATTTTCTTTATTTAATATTTACTTTCGTGTTCCCATCTATCTGAAGGTAATTTGACACTCTACCAAGCCTTATTGTTTGATGTTACACTATGGCTTCATGCAATATGAATGTAGGCCACACTCTCTGTATCTGGACGGGATTTCAAACTTACTCTCATTGCAAGACGGTCTCGGCATTATGCTGGCACCAGGTATGAGAATGCATACCCTTAGAAATTGTGCAAAGAATCTTTAAGAAACCATTTGCTGAGATCAAAAAAACATACATAGGTCTGAAGAATTGTATTCAGTTTGCTGTTGATGGCTTGAAGATGTGATAAGGATTATGTTGTTTACAAAAATGTGGATTTGGTTTATTTCTTTTTAAGTGTTTATTATTATGAACTAATTTTTGTTATCTATGTTTTCATTGTTTTCAAGGTAAATAACTAAATATAATACAACTATGATAATCTGGTAATTAGTGATTGTCATTGTGTGAGATGAAATTGGCTTTTGTAATCAACTTATTCCTTTTAAAAGATGCATATGGTTTTCGTAAAGTTTTTGCTTCCTATGTAAAGTTGTTTTCCCTCTCCAGCAGGCATCTAGTCCACCTTTGTACTAATTTATTTTTACTCTAATATATTGTTCAGGTTCCTATCAGAAAAATAAAAATAAAAAATAAAAGATGTATACGGTTGAAGAAGATTTGAGTGTTTGAAACTTCTACGCTTAATTATCTATCACATTCACTCTGCTCGTAACGATTTTTTATGCCTATATGTGTTAATTTTTTTCCCTCACTGTCATTTAGGTATTTGAAACGGGGAGTAAATGAGAAGGGCAGAGTTGCTAATGATGTTGAGACGGAGCAGATTGTGTTTGAAGATGTTCCTGAAGGTTTTCCAGTGCAAATAAGTTCCGTTGTCCAAAACCGTGGTTCAATCCCACTTTTTTGGTCACAGGAAACCTCACGCTTGAATCTAAAACCAGATATTATATGTATGTTCTTGTGGTTGTTGTAGCTCTTAAGGCAATGTCATATATTTTTCTATATGCTTAATTATTTTCTCTCCCAGTGTCAAGGAGGGACCAAAATTATGAAGCCACCAGACTTCATTTTGAAAATCTTGCCAAGAGATATGGAAATCCTATAATCATCTTGAATTTGATAAAGGTAATTACTTGAATATAGCTTTGAGGTTTTCTCAGTTAATGTTTTCTTCACCATCATCATTTCATCATAGTTATAATTGTATTTGTTGTCCCCTTTATTTCATTTATGGCAACAAAATGTCATAAAAGGATATTTCAATTGGTAAAAGATGTTCAGATGATTTATGTTTCTACAAGAAAGGAAAGTGGTTTGTATGGCTCCTATAATTTGTATGTATGTGGTAATCAGATTTTGAATCATTTTGTTTTTCTTTAGACTGCTTTTGCTTATAACTGTTTTTTGTAATCAACAGTCACAAGAGAAGAAGCCTCGGGAGTCAATACTTCGTCAAGAGTTTGCTAATGCAATTGATTTTATTAATAAAGACTTGTCAGAGGAAAACCGCCTGAGGTTCCTTCACTGGGATCTACACAAACACTCTCGAAGGTATATGTCTTTAAAACTTTATTTGCATCCCTTTCCTTGTTGATAGGAATGCCCTTTTTGAAATTTAATTCTTACTGCAAGAAATGGCTTTTTTTCTCCTACCCAGCAAAGCGGCAAATGTTTTACTACTATTGGGGAAGGTGGCTGCGTATGCACTGATGTTAACAAGTTTCTTTTATTGTCAAGTAACTCCAGCCTTGAGGCCAGAGGGATGCATAAACTTGACTTCTTCTGAGTAAGTTTGTTTGTCTCATTGAAAAAAATTCCAGTCATTTATTAAAGTTTCATCGTTCCTCATTGCTGTGCACTCTGAACTTTTGGAAATAACTTGGCTAATTAATTGTTGTGGAAAAATAATTTAACTTACTGGCATATACTCTAGTAAATTAAGGAATTTAGTTCTTTTTATGTTCTTTATTTTTTTGGCCATTGATCTTGATGCAAACATACAGAAGGTCTAGTCATTGTTCTTATTTAATCCTTTTAACTATAAGACTTGGCATTGTGGAAACTTAGGATTCCTTCTCTGTTCAAAAGTTTAATACATTGGGTGGTCTGTGTTCTGTTTAAGGAAGCATTAATACCCCGAAATAATTTAAGATTTTCAGGTTGATTGTAGTGGCATAGAGTTCTTTGCATGCACTTGAAATGACATTTTCTGGTCAGTGAAACCCATCAGCTAAAAGAGAAACATTCTCTTTAACTTTTCTAAATTTTCTTTTGGAAGTTGCTAGCCTTAACTCTTTTCTTGTTGCCCTGGGATGTATATTCCGCAATATCTATAAGACACTTGCACTAAAAAAGTGAATGGATATGGTGAATCTGTTTTAAAATTCTTAATGCAAATAATGTAATTATGATAAGATTCAATGAGGCCGTGTTACTAATTTTCTATTATTATTGTGCTGATTTTAGTTATGCTTCAATAATGGCAAGATTGGTATTGAATCTGGTGCAGGAATGTGGATAATGGGAATTTGTCTCCCCATAACTGCTGTAACGATGATAGTGAGGATGCTAATAAATTAGAGAGGAAACTTAGTGGGGATGACAGTGTTGCTAATGGAAATCATGGTATCAAGCCTCCCAAGTTACAAAGGGGTGTACTGAGGACCAATTGTATTGACTGCCTGGACCGTACAAATGTTGCACAGTATGCCTATGGGTTGGCTGCTCTTGGACACCAGCTTCATACTGTAGGAGTTATAGATACCCCAAAGATTGATCTGGGTGCTCCATTGGCAGATGATTTGATGGGATTTTATGAGATAATGGGTGACACCCTTGCGCACCAGTATGGTGGCTCGGCAGCTCACAATAAGGTACTTTTAAATTCTGATGTTGCTTGTGTATTTACATTTTTAAAATCTAAATAGCATTTAGATTCTTGCTATATTATTTTGCTTTTCTTCCATTATGTGAAATCACTCAACACAGATTTGAATCATGATTGGTGGTAGCAGAAACTTATTGATTTTAAAGGCTACATAATTGGATATAGGTGAAAATCTGATCCGAAATGGATAAGCCAAGGTCTGATTTGCTAATCCTCACCAATCCCGAGTCCCCAAATTTGTTGTAGACAGAATTTGTTCCAATCTCATCATAGTCTGACTCTGATTTGTGTATAAACTAATATTGTCAAAGGTAAACAAAATGAACCAGCATTAATATGCAAGGCACGATGGTTGATGTAATTCTACATAACAGAATAGACAGGGAAATGTATATTTCTTTTCAAAGAGATGTGATCATCCTCGCCAGCAATCAGTGACTTTTCATGGTTTATTCTGTATCGCTCTCTCACACTGTTAGCTTTGTGAGTATGAGAGTGCTTGTGTGCGTGTGTGAGAGAAAGAGAGAGAGAGAGAGAGAGAGTTAAGAACAAGTGTACAAACTTTGCTTGCTCTGAATGATCTGAAACCAAAACATAATTCATAAATGGACTTTGGTATTTTGATCAACTCGGTTATTGATCAGGTGCTTGTATGTGGGTCTTCCTTATTGAAACGCTTGGTTTCTATAACCAGTCATGTTAATTCTTAATATAAACCTCCATTTTGTTGAATTTTAACATTTATTGTTGTACACAGATATTCTCTGAGAGAAGGGGGCAGTGGAGAGCAGCTACACAGTCCCAAGAATTCTTCAGAACTCTTCAACGTTATTATAGCAATGCATACATGGATGTGGAGAAACAAGAGGCGATCAACGTGTAAGCAAGTTGTTTTTTGTGTGTTTGTTTTGTCTTGTATTCCCTTTTGGGGAAAAGCTTGGTCGAATTGGGTAAAATCTTATGGCGCATGCTAATTGCTTTATTAATCTACATGTGTATTTGAGCTTTTAAGTCAATCCAGCCACCTTGAAATTTTATCTTAACCATACACTTTGTTGTCTAGTAAAATAATAATAAGTTTTCCACTTGTTTTTCTTCGATTATGCATTTAGTCTTATGCTTTCTTATGAATGATTTTACTAAAATCAATTTTTGCAGATTTCTTGGGCACTTTCAGCCACAACAAGGTAAACCTGCATTGTGGGAGCTGGATTCAGATCACCATTACAGCACAGGAAGGAATGGGCAAACAAATGTTGATGAAGTTGGAAGGTTAGCTGACTATATAAAGTCTTGAACACTATAATTCAGTTCTAATGGGGAATAAAAGAAAATTGAGAAATTCCTCCATTAATCACTTGATAATTCCTGGAAAGATGTCCTTTGTATCTCAATCTGCCTCTAGTACTTTTACGCTTCACTTGTGTAATGTTCCAGAGTAGGCTTGGATTTATTTTTAACAAGAAGCAGCACTTACTATCCTCTTGCATGAATGAAAATTTGAGGTTGAGATTTGGTGTCATTGAGTAAACTTTCACCTTTAGGTTATGTCAGAAATCTTAAGCTCAGTTTGCTTTGACGTGGAAGAATTAGTTTAAAGAGTGTGGGATGCTGGAACTTTTTAGGCTCTGTTTTGGTGAAACTTTTTTACCGGGAAAATTATTTTACATGAAAGGTTCTTAGTCTGTCTATCTTGTTGGCTTTTGATTGTGATGATGATGCATCTTCAATTAGCTTTAGACACCTATCTAGTTTTCTTGGAATTTTTTTCTGTCAAAAGAATGAAGTCTTGGGGCCTTACACTGGTTAGTCATGGCACTCAACTAGTGCATTTTACATTGTGTCTTGGTTGTTCCGTCATTTGGCTGAAAGTCTAGGATCTATATATACTAGTTTGAACTATGTAGAGGATTGATGAGAGATGTACTGTTTGCTTATGCTTTATAGGGCCATCTTTATTGCCATCTTGCTTTAGTACAAGCTATGAATATTGTCTTGAGAACTGTATTCATGCAGCTTATCTGCTACTAATTATTTATGTATTTTCAGGACATTTTTGGAAAAATCCCTATTAGATGGAAACATTCTTTGTGAAAGTGGCTCACCCATGTCAGCCACAAATGTCAAGCAGGAGAAATTTTCAAATTCAGGTTCTCCCAATCAGTTGCAGGGAGGAAGCAATATTCTTTCAGAATCATCACCTGAGATATCAACTTCCGAAAGTGATGTAATATTTTCAAGGTCAGTTTAGTTGTCTTTGTCGTTGTTGGATAATTTTGGAAGTTGGAATTAAGCGATTTCCTTCTCTATTTGTTTATTCTTGTAATGAATCAGTCTTGCTTCTAATTTCAGTTAGTTCAACTTGTTACTATTTTCATTATGAACATTGTTGCGTGAGCTGTTGTGTCTTTATTAGGATGTGATATCATAATAAAAGCTATTTAATGTGCTGCTCAATTTTGTCTCTTATGACTTTTCTAGATTATGAGGCTTCTGCTGTCATTTTGTTCATCAATCAATTAAATGAATTTTGAAACCAGTTGTGTTCATGCTATAGTTTACTCAGTGAATGGATGGAAAAGCTGGTTTTGTATCACATACTAGTGTTTGATGTGGTTGTTTGATTTGACTGATCAGCTTTCAATTTTTTCTTTGTAGGTATACTCCCTCAATGGCTTGTAGGCAGCTCTTTGGAGATGTGCAAAGAGATCGATACCTTGACAGTGACCATATTTACTTCTCTGAACATGGAGATCCATCAAGTTGCTCAAACTTTGTTGATCTAGACTGGCTATCATCCTCTGGAAATTCATGCAAGGAAGAGCCATATGAAAGGTAGTTTTTCATTGAGCTCTCAGAATGTAAAAAGTTATGAAGAAAGCTCATTAATTTCAACATCTGGAAACCTGTTAAAGCTTCAACTTTGCAATAAAAAGCTGATGTCGTGGTCAACATTCGCCCCAATTTTGGTCCAATGTGTTTCCCTTTTTAATATGTAATTAAAGAAATTCTTCTTTGTTCCTTTTCTTTATTTTTATTTATTTTTACTCTTCGTCTGCATGTCATAGGTAATTGAACCCTGGATCCATCTTAACCCACTCAAAACCAAAATCTAGTTAACCAACCTGAAAAAAAAAAAAATCAATTACTCCAACACTTGATTTTGGGTATATAATTTACAGATTGGTTCCTTTAATCTGTTGTTTTGTGTTATGTGAAATGGCAACTTAGGTGACTCAAAAACATCCTCTTTTTTCCAGTTTCCAGGCTGCAGCATAAAATACATAATTCTTTTGTGCATTAAAACTTGTTACTTACTATCTTCTAGTGGTACATTACTGCTTTTAGAGAACTGTCCCTATTATTTTTCTTTTTCTTTTCTCTTTTTCCCTATTTTTGACTGAAAAGATATATCATGGCCATTGACTTCTGTTCCTTTGGTAATAGATGACCTGTAGAATAATATTGTCTATTAGACCACAAACGTTTGCAATTGAATTCGGTGAGGAAACTCAGCACAAGGCATGAATCATTTTCCATTGGCTCATTATAAACTGGCTTCATGTGCCTTGGTCCAATTTTGTGAAGTTGGCTTACTATCAATCAATGGTAGCCAGTTCTTATGATATAAAAAATAACATGTAGTTTCTTTTTTTTATTTTTTTGGTATCTTCAGGTCTTCGGTGCTTGCAAACTCACCAATTGTTGGGTTATCAATGGAGAATGTTGTCAATGGAATAATTGGAGTAGCAACCCCATCCACAATTGAATATGGATCAGGCATGAAGGTGAGAACCATCCTCTGCAATGTTAGCTGACTTTTCTCTTGATGAGCTTGGTTTCAAGTTATTTTGCAATTAGACTATCTAGACATTAATCTATCTTTGATTCTCTGCAGTAAAACATTCCTACTGTCATGCTGTGGAGAAGCATGGAAGGAACACCCACGTTATTGTTATTTGGGTTTCTCTCTGTGTATGCTAAAAAGAACATCACATTAATCCTGATATAATAATTGGCTATAACGATTTGTTGACAATAAAAATGAAGGTGGAATCCATATAAACACCTCTGCTAGCCAAATAGAAATTGCAGATATACTGATTGTTTACCATATGAGCAATTGGTGGATACACTAATATATGCATCATTGTCATTGGTTGTATATATGATTTTAATGTATTATACTAGTTATCTATGGTTTAGATATTGAGCCATCATCAGTTAAATAAATATTGTGCTGTTGCCAAATTTACATTATTATGTGGTCAAGGTTTAATTTAGCATACGTGAATTTTTCTCCAAGGGAGATATTTTGCCCTTACTATTGCTTTGATGATTGTCATAAAAGTTGCTAAGAGAATGAATATTTGATGGGATAGTTTTGTCACTGATGCTACTTATGGCAACACTGGCTGGAAAACATCAAGAAGAACTAATGGAACTCAATAAGGTTAAAAATGATACTGAGAAATGGGGATTTCAGAAAGTAATTTTTTTGGTTGGATAACATCTGATATTAGAAAATGCTGAAAAGGTGTTTTACCATGCACGACACCGTTAGCATCACTCGCAATTTGTGTCATGTTTTGTAGCGAAGGGAGCAGACGGGAACGGGAATGGAGCTATCGTACGGTGATGGGGAGGATTCCATTGTTCTTGACGAATTTTCTAATAGTTTCGTACGCTGGGTAACCAATGGAGAGACACTCTGCCATTGAAGTTAAGACTCGTATTTCCTCGAATTAATTATACGAATGGATTGACTCAAATTCATGAATACATTGTTTAACAGAGGATCAAGGAGAAAGAAAATCAATTATATATGCATTCATTCTTACGTTAAATGTCACATAGCAAGAAGCAATGTTCCTCTGGCTCTTGTGTGGACTACTGGCAGCAGCATCGATTCCTTCTTAAAAGCCTCAACCGTAATTATGATATCAAAGTACAAAAGAGTAAATGGTCAACAGCAAAAATTATTTTTGGAGCTCTCTATTTTCTAATTCCCTTTCGTCCCGTCTTTCAATGGACTCTGTCAGCGTCGATCTTGTAAATATGTGTACTTGGTTCTATTCTACGAGGGGAGAGCTTCAGTTTTAGAAGACATGTTAGTCAGTCAGTAAGTAAGGTGATTAATTCTTTTATTTTGTTTTTGATTCATGTTCGTTAGTAGTCCGCGGTTAGACTAACAATGGGAAGTTAAATATTTGGAAGAAAATCCAATTGTACGACTGATTTGTTGTCTTGTCTCTAGTCTTTTGTTTCTTCTTAAAGGGAGTCAAATTCGTTCTAGATCCTTCATTTCTTTTTATTATGCATTTGCATGTTTCTCTAAGTAAGAGGGTAACCTTTTTGAATCATTAATATTTTAAATTTTTAGGAAATTGCTAATTTTTGTGTTGAGTTCAAATAAACTTTTTAACTACATTTTAACCCTGACCAAATTTTTATAATCCACTAAATTTAAGGTGTCATGGAGCTGCTTTTGGACATTTTTTAGTGCTTTATTACTCAAAACGCCCTCTTTTTTTTTTTTTTTTGGTAGTTTTAGTGCTCTATTACTGAACAATCAGAGGTAGATTAAAAAATTTGCAGCTCATGTGAAATAAGTTCATCATCTTCAAGCAAGTGTCCGGTACAATGGTTGATAGCTTTTTTTATTTCTTAATTTTTTTTTATTTAAAGAAAATTTTGATATAAATAAATAATAATAAGAAATATTATTTTAGAACCACAGTTTTTTTGAAATAGCATTTTTTTATTTTGTTTTTTTTAAAAAAAAAGAGTGTAGAATACGTTTCAGTAGACATTTTGAGAAAAATAATATTTATAAAATACAGAATGTGAGTGTGGTTAATCATGTTCATCTCTGTATCAGTCTCAATATAATTCTATAACTACAATATCATTGCCACCCAGTACCACCATCCACGTACGAAGATAAATCATATTTCACCCACGTAAATTCCTAGCGGAATCTTAATAGTCTTTTAACTGCTCAACTAAATTATTTTAATTGATACGTACATACATACATACATACGGGGTATTGCTTCGAATAGTCATCACAATTTCATAAATAACAGAATCATAATCAGTAATATTATTAAAAACAATAAAATAAAAACTTAGTCGAACATCACATACATATCTAGAATGTGTTGGAATAATTTTTTTTTAAGTTATAGCGTTTAATTGTGCCCAACGGTATCTTTTCCTGCCCAGCTATTCGTCCCAATTCAATGCAGCAGGTAGATAGATCATCAACTAAAAACTACATGACAAAGGGATCAACTTTGCTACC
>JAXCLQ010070964.1:0-13178 GCA_035584115.1 Cedrela odorata
TGATATAAATGCTATTTTATTAATCATAAACTAATTTACAATTAATTACAAAGTTATATATACATAAGGATGATATCTTTAAACCGTATGACAGATTAGTTCTAGGGCATATCTCCAACAGATTTTGGGTCAGATATCAGACTGTTCTTCTTCCCCAACTTCTCACATGTATCGATACCTCCACAAAACACAAATTAGAATGTGCTTTCAAAGCACATAAACTTCCCCCCTTATGTCTCTTGGCTAGGTTAAGTAAAAATTGAAATAACGGTTAGCATATTATCAGAAATCTAGAAATTATTTAAAACACAATGGCCGCTTCCTGACCTTAAAATCAATATCTCAATAGCTCCTCCACAACAATATATATAGAGCTCAAAGTAAGTCTCATTTTCTATATAGAGTAGAATGTAAATCAATTTATAACTAAACTATTCCTTATTTCCTAATACATTAAATTTTATAAAATAGTTTTAAAGAAATAAAAAGCATGTAAAAATCCACTCACAAGTGTTGCCAAATATATAATAGAAATCAGATCACTTGTGCTGGGTGACTGCTCCCTCGGCTTATTTGTAACATATTTATACTAATTATTAACTTAATAATTGAAGTACACCTACTTAAAGTTTAATTATGACATTGATGTACAATAAGTTTTTCTCCTTTTTTGAATTTTATTTTCTTTTATAATCCGGAATCTAACGATTAATAATCGAGGTGTCGATTATACTTAATTTACTATTACTAACTAATTCCGTATGATAATACATTATTTTGAAATCTAAATCAAGTGCAACGCTACTATCACTATTTATATCTTCCGATAAAATTTAGTTCCACCTAATGCAACAACTAATTGATTTAGTTATAACTTAAACAAATATAATCGATAAAATTGTCCGTTATAAATAGTAATTCCGTCGTGAACAATGATTTTTGTCATAAATAGTAATTTTCATAAAATGCAAAAATACGATAACAACGATGCTAGAAATCATACGGAGGGGTCAATTTAACCCTAAGACGTTCAATTTGCAAGTAATTTTGAAAATTTTCCAATTATAAATAGTAGCACTATTCTCCTCTCAGCTTAATCGTTGATCAAATCACTCAAATAAAGTTCTTAAAATATAGCCCATGTCATGTACGTGTGATTAGCAGTAAGAAACAGAACTTTAATCGATTCAAAATTGAGTAATTTGAAGGAAATTGAAAAATAATTTAAAAACTAAAGAGAACGAAAGGTTTGGGATGAAGAAGAGGATTGCCCAGGTACTATTTCTGCTTAGCTTTAATTTCAATTAAAATGTGCAAAAATTACTCATTTGCCCCTAAAAAATTAAAAAGAACTTAAATAGAAAAAAGGTAAATATGTCATTTAAAATTTTTATACACATATACTATATTCTAGGCTTTAATTCTCTCTCATCTGATACTTATCAAATCCTCTTTCAGTAGAAACAAACCGTTTATTAATCAGATTTTTCATTCGTCGCCAATTTTCGTTTAAAGGTAGGCTGCGCGGATAGAGTTTTAAACAAGAATTTTCTAAACTTAACATATTATTATTAAATTACTTTCAATAGCTAAGTAACCATTAATACAGAGTTATTTACTTGATTTTCAATACTCAACATAAATTCATAAAATAATAAAATTGCCCCTAGTATGTAAAATGACTAAAATGCCATTGATTTAAATTTTGGGGTATTACAGTATTTGACATAATGTTGAAAATTTGACTTGGAAATGGTAATTGGAATAAGTTGGCAATGTGATTTTATTATTGAAAATCAGATAAATAATCTGTGTTAGTTAAGCCTCGAGAAATGTATCAATTAAGAGTTTTTAGTCATGTTTTTCACGAGCATTGTATCTAGTACATTTAAGTATAATTATTTGGATCGTGAAATTCATTATTATATGCATATGTAGTATTAAGTTTCGAGAACCCGAGAAAAGGACCGAGTGGGCACAAGGATCCTTAGTGGGAGTGGTTAGGCTCCCTTTATTGTGAGTAAATATATGTATGTTGTACATATATGTATGTTTGTGTGTTAAACAAGTTATTTTTCTGATTAAAGTGAAATTTGAAAATGAAATTGTTTAATGTGATTTACATGATATTGGGATGATTTACTTGCTTGGTCTGCTATCAAAAGTTATTTGATATACATACTAAAATGGCCTGGGAGACCAGATTTGATTTATATGATTTTATATATATTGTTTGAAAATGATTTGATTATGCATGTATATTGATGATATGGCCAGTAGACCGGTTATTGATTCATGGCAAGTGGGCGAGAGGTATGGCCAGTAGGTCTATTTATTGACTATAGCTATAGGGAGGTAGCCTATAGACAGACCTATTGAAAGGTCTTATAAGTGAGTAGAACCGCAGTAGGGCTAGTATAAGGAAGAATGTCTATAGTAAGCCCACTGTGTGCTAGGTACGGATGTGCAGTTATATAGATACCTTATGAAAAGTCCTAGCGGCTTGATATGAATATATTGGATTTAATGGATATGACGAGAATAATCATTCGTATCACCAAGTGATTACTCGGGGCCAACATTAGTGAGACGAGAGTGTTTTATAGAATACATATTTTATAGAAAATAAATAATTTTACAAAGCATGTGAAATGATTTTCTATTTGATAAGAATTTATTATATATAGTTTTATGCATGAAAGACTCATTGATGGTTTTGAAGTTTACTCAGCTAAGGTAGCGGTTGAGAAAGTATGGCCAGCCCAATTATCTATTTTAAACTATTTGCAGATCAATAAAATATTTTTTGGTTAATTAATTTCAATGAATATGGATATATATATATATATATATACACTTTTGAGTACATTGTTAAATGCGTGTACATGTATGCATTTATGTTTATACTTTACTTACTCACTAAGTATATTCGTATATTCACCCCTCACCATTTCAACTTTCAGGTTAGACGTTTTAGTATTCACTGGGCTAGTAGTAACCGTAGAGAGCCTTCGTCGCTCATGGTATGTTTCTCTTGACTTACATTTGTACTTTATCTCACTAGGTAAATGTATTTGGACTTTGTAATGTATTTATAAACCAAACGGTTTATGCAAATGTTTATGTTTTTTCAACCCAATAGAAAATGATTTTCGTAATGATATTTTTATTTATTTGATATGTGTTATGGATGAATCGATCATGAATGATCAATTCTTTGATAATGCTCCAATGGATGGGAGTTGTAATTTATATACTATTTTAAAAATTTTATGTTTAACAGGAAAAAGGAAAGCCTTACAGGTTCTCTTGGTACATTTTGGGTGTATAGGGTATATCATGAGGGTTTGTGGCAATTGTCATAGGTGGACCCCAGGTTCGTAGCTTGACACACTCTTTATAGAATAAGCTTAAAGAGTTATATGCTAGGAAAACCAGCAATAACAAACTGTTTCTAATAAAGCAGATGCTGAGTTTGAAATATCGAGCTGAAATTTATCTGATAGATCATTTGAATAAATACCAAAATATTATTAATCAATTGGCTGGAATAAATATCAAATTTGAAGATGAGGAGCAGAGATTATAGCTTCTAGGCACAATACCGGACTTATGAGAGAGGTTTCAAACTTCTTTATCTCATTCATCCCTAGATGGTGTTATTACAATAGAGTTTGCTAAGGATAGAGTTTATGATGAAGAAGATAGAAGAAAGACACAACGTTATTTACAGTTAAATATCATAGTTATAGAAAATAAATGGAGGGGTTAGAGTAAAGGTCAGTAGAACAAAGATAGAAGCAAAAGCAAGACCATTAGAGAGAAAGCTCTATTATTGTGGCCTAAAGAGGCATATAAAAAACTATTGTCGAGAGTTAAAGAGAGAAAGCAAGAAGAATAAGGGAAAGGAAATGATAAGTGATGATGACATAGTTACTACTATTACAAATGATTTTTTTATTATATGTGGCGATGATATTGTCAACTTTGCATTCTATAAGACTAGTTAGGTGATTGCTAGTGGTGCCTCCACTCATGCTACACAAAAAAAGAATTCTTTACATCTTATAAATTTGTTGACTTTGAAGATGTTTAGATGGGAAATGATGGCTTAAATAAAATCATTGGTATAAAGATGTGTGCTTGGAGACTAATAATGGTACAATGTTGATTCTAAAAAATGTTAAGCATGTTCTTGATATTCATTTGAATTTAATTTTTGTAGGAAACTTGATGATGAGGAGTTTGCAACACCTTTAGTAATGGTCATTGGAAGCTTACTAAAAGTTCTATGATTGTGGCCAGGAGAAAGAAATGTTCTTCATTGTACTTTATGTAGGCAAAGTTTTCAGACTCCAATATCAATACAATGGAAATGAATGCATAATTGAGTTATGGCATAAAAGGCTTAGTCACATGAGTAAGAAGGGCTTGATGGTTTTGGCCAAGAAGAATTTTATTTATGGAATGAAAAATGCATCATTAAAGAAGTGTGCACATTATTTGGCAGGGAAGTAAGCCACAATTGCCTTCAAGATATCATCTCTTTCAAGAAAACCAGGTACACTTGATCTAGTGCATTATGATGTTTATGGTCTTATGAAAACAAAAGCACTTGGTGGTGCTCTCTATTTTATGACTTTCATAAATGATCATTCAAGAAATTTATGGGTTTAAGCCTTGAAGACAAAAGATCACGTGTTAGATGTGTTTAAGTAGTTTCAAGCTTTAGTTGAGAGACAAACTGAAAAGAAGTTGAAATGCATCAGAATTGATAACAGGAGTAAGTATTCTGGATCATTTTATGAATATTGTAGACAATGGGGAATTCGCAATCAAAGGAAACCTCTTAAGACACCTATGTTAAATGAGATAGCTGAGATGATGAATAAAACATTCGTTGAAAAAGTGTGATGTTTACTATCATATGCACATTTGCCAAGATCATTATAGAAAGAGGCTTTGAGTATTGTGTTACATGTATTGAATCTTACCATGTGTTCCTTTAAACTTTCATGTTCCAAATAGAGTTGGGTTAGGAAAGAATGTTTCTTATGACATTTGTGTGTGTTTGGATACAAATATCTTGTGCACATTCCAAAGATGAGTGGTCTAAGCTTGATGTTAAGATAAAATAATATGTATTTCTCGGCTATAGTTAAGATGAGTTTGTGTAAACCCTATTCTTCGAACATAGGGGTAAAATGGTTCATTATCACATGTGCATGATTCGAGATTAATTGACACATAAACGAGGCTTAGTTGAGCTTAGGTCAGCTCATAAAATGAGTAAAATTAGTGATTTGGATTTAGCATGTAATAAGAATCAATATATTACCTTACATTGATAAATTCGGTGATCTCGCTAACCGGTTAGCGAGTAGGATAAGGGGCAACTTCCTTGCAGGGTTTAGAAAGCAAAGCCCCCAAGAAGAAAATTTTAATTGGATGAAAGAATAATAGGTTTTATTAAAGAGAGAGAGAGAGAGAGAGCAATCGGTTGACTGGAATGGGTAACTGGTCGACCTACAGAAGGGTGGATAGAATCAGTCGATCGGATGGAGTAACCGGTCAACTGACAGAAAGAGTGAACAGAACCGATTGACCGGTAATAGCTGTGTCAGGTGAAGAACAGCAACCAGTCAACTGGTTCGTCGTAAAATTTTGGTTTTTTAAAAAAATTTCAAAGTTTTTTAAGGGCATTTTGGTTTTTTTGCCCATTTTCTATTTAAACCCAAGACTCCTAATAGTTTCTTATGCTTTTCACTCTCTAACACCCTAATTCTCTCGTTCTCTCTCTCTAAGAAACCCGTTTCTTTCTCCTCTCTCATTTCTCTTTGATTTCTCAAATTTCTCCCGATTTCTTTTGAAATTTCCACTACCAAATGATTACCCGACATCTTCTCTTCGACTTAATAGCGATTTTAGACTAGAAAAGGTGAGAAAGAACAAAGAGAAAATTTGGGTTTCGAAGTCAATTTGCGGCTTTTGCATCTAAACAATGATTCTAGGCTTCTAAGGGCTTCTATGAATTACCGGTAAGCCTATTAACATGTTATAGGTCTGATTTTATGAATTTGAGCATATTGAAATTTTAAGGCTATTGTTCACTCGAAAATTTCATAAATTTTTGCGTAGGAAATGTAATTATGTGTTAATTTACGTTAATAGGATGTATATAATGATAAATGGGCGTTGAATGTTTTTGAAAATAGGTATATTCGTCGAAAATGAAAATGTGAATTTAGAATATTTACGGCTATGAGATTTCGTTATTGGAAATTGGGTAAATGGTCTTGTTAGTTTAGCTTTGTAAAGTGATATGTGTCAAACTAAGGAATTTTAGACATATTGTGTATGAACATTGCATTTAATGCATATTTGTTAATTATTCGAAATCTTGAAATTTATATATATACTATACATATGTGGTATTAGGCACCGAGAACTCAGAAGAGGGACCTACTAGGCGTAAGGATCAATAATGGGAGTGTCAACCCTCATATTTTGCAGTGATTGGATCTTTACGTGTTTTTATTCTTTTAATACTGTTTTTATAAAACTTATTGTTTTAATGAACTAAGAAATAATTTTATTATTGTTGTTGTTTTACAATAAATATGAATGGCTTGTGGATTGAATAAATATGCGTTTGGCTATGAGGCCAAGTTTGATATTGAAAATGTAAGCCTTATAATGTTGTTGATAATGATATGTTATAAATAATTGTATATTTTGATTTTTATGTAGATTGTATTGGTGATATGGTCAGGAGGGCCAGGTTTGTTTGTTTCTGTAGCTATAGGAAAGTAGCCTAGGGACGGATCTATTAAGAGGTCTTCTAGGTGAATGAGCAGCAGGTGGGGCAGTTATATGGGTAGATGTTATGTGTTGCTCACTTGCGGGATTGTCGAGGATAGTCATAAGTATCATCACGTGACTACTTAAGGCCAATATCAGTAGTGGGCCAGTTTTGAAAATTAGTATGGATTCTTTATCTTAAAAAAATTGCCTTTATTATATGAGCATTGTTTTCTGTGTATAAAAATCCATTGACGGTCTCGGAGTTACCCACGGCCAAGGGTAATCACCGGGGAAGGGACTCAACCCAATGATTTTCAAATAACAGGCTATGATTTTTTTGGAATAAATTGTTTTATATGCATCTATTAATGATTTCTCTTAAAATATATTTTAACCATTCATGGAGTATACCCCCGTATACTCACCCCTTCACCTCTGTTTCAGGAGATCAAGCGTAGAAGAGTGTGTTGACAAGTGGTGGTGATCAATTAAGGGTATAACGCACTCAGATGTTATTTTTATTCTCGACTCACCTATTTGCTTATTATATTTCATTGGGTATGTTTTGAGAAATTTGTATACGTAATTAGTTATGGATATAATAATGTATCTTATTTTGAACCCTACATTATTTTTATATTAAATATACTTTTATTTGAGAAATGAATTGATTTGAAATGTCTCAGAGAGACAATTGTATGTGAATGATTATGCAGGGGATAGATATCTAAGCAGTCTTACAGGCCTAAGAGGTATGTTCGGGGATATCAAAAGTTTCTCAAAGGTTTATGGCGGTTGTCACTTGTGGACCCCACGAGTGGGGGCATGACAGTTTGGCTATAGGTTTTATGATCCATTGAAGAAGAAACTTGTAAGAAGTCGAGATGCTGTTTTCGTGGAAGATCATATATGACATTGAGAAAACAAATGACATAATGTCTTAATATAGTGATGATTTGATAGACTTAGATGTAGTTCCTTTGAGACATGTGTCGGTGCAATTGGAAGATGAAGTTTAAGATAACCAACGTGATACAAAGAATGTTAATACTTACACACAGATTGAGACTTATGATGACATCGATAAGCAGTCTCATGTATCAGAGGTTTCACTAGATGTTTCACTCTAGAGGACTACTAAAGATTGACAACCTTCTATATGGTATTTTACTAATGATTATGTGATATTGACTGACTGGGGAGAGCCTGAGTGTTATGCAGAAGACATGGTATTGATTTTGATGAAATTTTTTCTCCAATGGTTATGATGTCATCCATTTATGTGGTTTTAGGTTTACCAGCCAGTTTTGATTTAGAGATTAAGCAAATGGATGTGAAAATTACTTTTCTCCATGTTGATTTAGAAAGAGAAACTTATATAAAGTAGTCAGGGAGTTTCAAAATAAAAGGAAAAGAAGACCTTGTGTGTAAGCTAAATTTTTATGGTTTAAAATAAGTGCCAGAATGGTGGTACAAGAAGTTTGAGCCAGTTATGGGGAGTAAGGTTACCGAAAAACTACTTTTGATCATTGTGTTTTTGTGCATAAATTCTCTAATGATAATTTTATTATATTGTTACTTTATGTTGATGATATGTTGATTGTTAGCAGAAATACTTCAAAAATTGATAGGTTAAAGAAGCAGTTGTGTAAATCCTTTACCATGAAATATTTAGGGCCAGTAAAACAAATCTTGGCATCCAAATTTATTGAGATATAACAATAAAAAAGTTTTGTATATCACAGGAGCAATACATTGAAAAATTATGTAAAAGGTTTCATACGAACAAAGCTAAAGTGATTACCTCTCCTCTTGCTATGCACTTTACAACAGATTAAGAGAAGGAAGATATAGAGAAAGTTCCTTATACCTTAGCAATTAGAAGTTAAATCCATTCGATGGTTTGCGTTAGACCAGACATAGCATAAGTAGTTGGTGTTGCTAACCATTTTTTGCCTAATCCATAAAATGAACATTGGACTGTAGTCAAGTAGATTATGAGATATCTTCGAGGTATTTATGAATTTAGACTTACTTTTGAAAGTGAAAAATCAATACTTGTTGACCATACAAATTAAGATATGGTAGAAGATCATAATACTCGAAAGTCCACTACGAGTTATGTGATGACATTTTCAGATGGGGCTGTATCTTGGCAATTTCGACTGTAGAAATGAGTTGCACTTTCTATAATAGGGGCATAATTTATCGCAAGAACCGAAGCATGTAAAGAGTTGTTAGATGAAAATATTTTTATAAGAGCTCGGCTTTAAGCTGCAATGTTATATAGTGCAATTCACTTTGATAAGAATTCTTTTATTCATGCAATATTGAAACACATTGATGTGAGATACCTTTAATTGAGAGATGCTCACAGTAACAGTATGTTTGAACTTCAAAAGATTATAACTGACCTCAATGGCTCTGATATATTAACAAAGACATTACCAAGGGAGAAGCTTGAAGTTTGTTGTTTGATTGCCAGGTTAACAAATCTCTCCAAATAGTCAGAAAGTGGGAGATTTATTGGGCTAGGTTTCCTTCTATTTGGCGAAGGCCCAATCACTTAAGCTCAAATTGAGTTAAGCCCAAACTACAAAAGGGATGTCTTTCTTTGTTTGGTTTTAGGGTAGAAATAGAAATAAAGAAAAGAGGGAGGCAGAAAAGAAAAGAAAAAAAATTCCAACCAATTCCGATCAAAAGGCAATTCTTGGTTTGTTTATAGTTAGATCAAGTTGAATTTTGACAGCTTACTCAAGCACATGGGATTACATTTTGGACAGTGGAGATCAGATTTGGAGCCCTATGTACTCAGATATTGAGTTACTGTTTAGGCTGTGAGATTTCTCCAATTTTCTCTCAATTTCTTTGTAAAAATTTTTTCTTTACCAAGATTAGTTAGTCATGAGACTATTATAGTTGTATACCTCCAGTTTTACTAGAAATAGATTGTGTATTCTTAGTATTTGATTATAGTGAAGTGTTTTTCAGTAAATTATGGTCCCATGGTTTGCTCCTTGCGTAAGGGAGGTTTTCCATGTTAAAATTGCTTGTGTATTGTGATTGTGTGTGGAGTCTGTTGCTTTGCAATGGGTTGTTATATTATGCATATATTTGCTCTATTTGATTGTTTCCTACTAGGTTCACACAAGAGGGGATTAGTGGTTTTTCCCAACATTAGTTTGTCTTGATCTACAAAATTTTTAATTAATATAACTTTTCATTGTTAAAAAAAGTCATAGAGATGATTGCTTACAAATTTACAAACTTATTGTTCTGCAGTACTTATTGGCATTATTAATATCTTATTTTTGCTCTCAAGGTGTTGAAATATAATTTTTGCCAACATATTTTGCCAACATAATATATGCCGACACTGAACTATTTTCCCAACATATTTCTAAGTATTATGAAGATACCTTAATGAAATAAATTTTTTCTTGAATATGACTCGAGGACTACTTGATTTGTCATTGGTTTGAAGATGATGCTCTTTCAATAAGGATAAATAACCTGAGTCAATCCATTCTCATTTTGAAGACTTCTGATGAGGATAGAAAGTATTTCGAGGAGGGCTTCTGATGAGGACAAAAATTACGTCGAGGAAGGCTTCGGATAAGAAGATGAAATATGCCGAGGAGACGAAAAACCTGTTATCATAATATCTGACTAGCATGGTGACAAATTAACTGTTGATGTGGAATCTGACTAAGCTGATGACGAACTCATTGGTTCAATATACATATTTGAAAATACATTGAAGAAATTAGATGTATATACAAACTTTAGTATATGATTGTTTTTGTCATTATATGAGCTATTTTCATTATGTACTAGACTAAGGCCAAAATTAACACATATCTTCCTTGGAAAGGAAGAGCATTATCTTTAATCGTTAATTAACTTTTAAAAGTTAGTAAATATAACTTAGATACCTCAATTTACAAAGAAGCAGTGGCCATAAAACCTAGAATACTCTTGCAAGATCAAAATAATTGCATTACTTGAGTAAAGAACTTATTAATTTATTAGTAACGAGCGAGCTTGTTCATTTAATGGTGTCTAATGAATAAATTATTTAAGAAATTTTCTTCATCAATTAATTCGAAATTTAGAAATATTTTGTAAAATTTCTCTCTTTTTAAGTAATTGTAAAAAAAAAAAAAAACTGTATTTTATCATTATATTTACAAATTTTGTATTCTATATATCTATTTGAAAAAGAAAAATTATATATGAAAAAATATATAATATGTAATAGTTCACCTGCTCTAATAACAAGTTTTATTGATATATAAAAAAATTATCATTAAATAAATAAATAAATATTTAACTCTCAATTTATCAAAAACAAATCGTTAATATATAAATTTTTTAAAAAATTTATTTTTCTTTTCTAATTAGGTTAGAATTTCAATTGTCTTTTTGGACGTATTAGAAGTTATGCAGTAGATAAATGGTCATCATTTTCTTTTTACAAATTACTTTTGATATTGTTGCTACAAAGGACCATCATTTTGTAATTAATATTTGAGCTTTTAGAGGACATTTACATGAAGAAAATAAGCAAATGTATTCAAATTTATTTTTTTCTTTTTACACATTACATATATTCATCAAACATTCTATTTATTTTTGTTTCATATGTAATAGGTATAATTATAACAAGCAGTACTGAATTATATGTTATAAATTCTATATGTGAATAATATCATCACAAAACAAGATCATTTATGTTAAATCATCAAGAAAATAATAATAATTTGAATGCGAAAGCGTACCTGAATCTATGAGAATAATTTGATTTTGAACTTTAAGTTTTCGATCTTCTAAGTCAAATCTTTATGGAGACTTTCTGTCTCTTTTCTGATGATAGGATGATAGAAAAGACAAAAATCCCTTTTTTATATTGACTTGGGACCATAACCCTAATATACACCTTTTGACATGTCTTATTTCTATTTTAGCTAATCATAAAAATAGAAATTAGACTATTAGGTCTCTACACATTAAATTTGATCCAAACATTACGAGAAGTTTAAAACTCTAAACTTAATATTTTATCAGATTACTTTAATTGAACTGAACCTTATAATAGTCTATGATATACAATTATTATATATATGTAGGCCCATAAATATAAAATAAATTATATCCACATTATACAATTAACTTAATCAATGAAATAACAGGTTAAGACTTCAATAATTAAACTTCCTCTTGTTGATCTCTAAGTAGATATCACTGAATTATAGAGTTAAGCAAGTTAATGTGTAATACCCTAAAATTTAAATTAAGGGCATTTTAGTCATTTTACACACCAGGGGTAATTTGGCTATTTTATAAATTATGTCGGGGTAATTAAAACCTAGTAAATAACTTTGTATTAATGTTTACTTAGCTATTGAGAGTGATTTGATAACAATTTACTAAGTTTAGAATTTTTTTTTTTTAAATTTTATTCGCGCACCCGACCTTCAAACGAAAATTGGCGTTGATTGAAAAATCTGATTGATAAACGGTTTGGCTCTACTGAAAGAAGACTCAACAAGGATTAATATGAATTAAATTGGAGTCAAATATGAGGTCAAATGAGAGAGAATTGAAGTCTGGAACAGAGGAAAATTATAAATGACATATTTACCCTTATGATTTAATTTCTTCTTAAATTTTTCAGGGGTAAATTAGTCATTTCATTAAATTTGATTTCAATTTAAGCAAAATGGGAGACGAACACAGCGGACACTTCATATGTTTTCCAGTAGCTTCATGTGTTTTTATTTATTTATTTATTTTTTTACAAATCCTTCAAATTACTCCATTTTCAACCAATTAAACTTCTGTTTCTTGCTACAAATCACACGTACACGACACGGGCTACATTCTAGAAGTTTCCTTTGAGCGATTCGGTTAAGGATTGAGCCAGAAAAAGAATAGTGCTACTATTCACAAATTTGGGATTTTTGAAATTACTTGCAATCCAGACGTCTTCGGGTTAAATTGACACCTCGGTATGGTTCATAACTTCGTTATTGTCGTATTTATGCATTTTTCAATAATTTACTGTTCATGATGGGGGTACTGTTCATGCTAGAAATTACTATTTATACCGAAAAATACTGTACAGCCGAAAAATACTATTCATCACAGACAATTTTTGTAGATTATACTTGTTTTAGGCTAGAATTAAACCGATTAGTTGTTAAATTAAGCAAAATTAAATTTTGTTAGAAAATATGAATAGTGACTGTATTGTTGCGCTGAATTTAAATTTTCAAATAACGTATTATCATGCAAAATTAGTTAGTAAGAGTGAATTAAATATAATCGACACTTTGATTATTAATCGTTAGATTTTGATTATAGAAGAAATA
>JAXCLQ010070965.1:0-13177 GCA_035584115.1 Cedrela odorata
ATAAATATCTACTTGTTTGATACATCCGAAAATTCCATCATTCCGCCCAGCAGCCTTCTCACGAAGGTAATAATCCGCAAGGATTTCATTGGTTGGATTGAATTTAATGCCCACAATGTTTATCCATTCCATAGAAACATCATCTTCTTCCCTGTTTCGATCAGATGATGCCATTGCCTTTAAGTTTTAAGCTTTCAATCTTTCTCAAACTGACAATTTTGATTATACTTGTAATAAACATTTTGATTCAACTTGTAATGAACTTTTATCAGGTCAACTTTTGTTTTTTTCCTCGTCAATTCCTCTTCTTGACGCGGCGGCCCCAGAGTAATGGAGCATGTGATTTGGTCTATCAGGCATTAAGGTCATCTCAAGATACGATCTTTTACCAATTTCTTTCAAGTATCTAGTATTGCCCCCCATTGGGCCCAACGCTATCATTAATTACAATTTGAATCAAAATGTAAAGATGCTTGCTGTTCAAATAAAGGAAAATAAAATGAGATCACTAAAAGCAACTGGAGCAAAATTGGATATATGTCAATTCAGATAGAGGATTTCTTTAGTATTGAAATGGTTGTAATTAATTTTAAAAATATATTTAATAACACTAATTTTTAATGAAATTCATCCTCTTTTAGAAAAATTTGACGTGAGATAATCAATATCATTTTTTAAATTAAACATAGTGTTATAAGAATTTTTTTTTTTCTAATTTTAAGATATCTTAATAGAATAAATAAATAAAAATAAAGAAAATGGAGTGGTTATATGTATAGATGCTCAATTAGTTATGATCAAATACAATTAATTTCTTTTATCCTTTATTCAATAACATATTTACAAACTTTTTCTCAAATGATCTTCATACGAAGATTGAATAGGATTTTGTTTGTATTTTATGTTATTGTTGTGTTTGATAAACAGTGCACATCAAAATACTATTTGTTCAGTGGGAGTTTTTGAAGATTTTTGGAAGCTGTTGAAGACTTGGAAAAGTGTCTATTAGGAGTTTCAGCGTGTTGCAAAGAGGCTAAGGAAGGCACTAGCTTCGGGGTCTGGACCAAATAGGCCGAGTAGTAGTTCCAAATCGAATGAACAGAGATCTGCGATGGCACTTCAGTCTGAGTTCAATCGAAGGGCTTCTAAGATAGAGTTTGGGATACACCAGAAATTGCAGAAGCTGGCAAAACTAGCAAAATGTAAGTATCGGTACTTACTAACTGTTGTATGAGTTTGATTTAGAATGTTGGCTTTGATTATGCACGTACATGTATAGACAAAGGTTTAAATTGTATACAATTAGGTTGTCTTAATTCATTAATTAATTTGTGATATATTAAGGCCATAAATTCTTTGAACACAGCGAGGTAGTCTGCTTATGGCAGTGAAAAGTTTGCTAGTTTGGTGCTAATTGTCCAGAAGACAATGCTCAGAGCTTGGGCTTTTAACAATTGATTTGTATTGGGAGCTTATTTGACTGTCTTGATTGGAAAAAGCTTATTTTAACAGTTTGCTATTCATGTTTACTCAAGTATACCATCAATGCATGTGCGTTTTTACATTTTTAAATTTTTACAAGCTATTTATTTGTCATAAGCAATTGAAGTGCCCAGAAAACATAAACAATACATCTTTAAGAAGACAAAGATCTATCCCTAGAAAAAGAAACTGGAAAAAAATCAACTTGTTATTCTAGAAAAAGAAACTGGAAAAAAAATGTCATCATAAATTTTTAAGGATGTTAAATATTTGTTTATTCTTAATAACTTGTCATTCTTGAATATACTATTTCATATTATGATTTATTATGGTTGTACAGGTTCAACCCAAATATTCATAAATTTGATCTCGGTTTCTTGGATTTGAGGGATTATCTTGGTACTCTCCTTGCCTTTATTTCATAGTTTTAGATAGGTATAAGTTGTTTTTGGAAAATAAAATCTCTTGTTGGGTTTAGATTATTGTTTCCTTCTTGTGTTAACATCAGTTTACTCTTATCATATTTTTTTTTCAAATCTTCTTGTGTTCTTAATATAATTGTTTTCTTCTACTTTTAGCACTTGGGGTAATCCTTTGGGCCACAGATTTTGTTTGCACTTTGCAGGTATAAATGTATTTCCGGGCTCTCTTTTTGCCAAAGCAATAAAAACTAAATGCTTATTATCTTCTAAGTTTTGTATCTGATCTGACAGATGCTTGGTCAGGACGAGACACCTCTATTATACAGTCTAATCTTTGGAGAAGATGTTTGGGATTGATAATATTGTTTATAGATTTAGTTTAAATTTTTTCTATTGGACAATGCTTGAAATTTAAATTTTTTTTGTTTGTAGACAATGATGATATTATTTATGTTGTTATTTGTTATTATTGTTATTTGAGATTGGAAAATCAATATTCAAATTTATGTTATTATTTGTTTATTGTTTATAGATTATGAATATACTATGTGAATTGAAATTGAAATTTTTACTATTTAATTAGAAGTTTGGATAGATTGATTTAATTTGTATATTTGATAATACTAAATTATTATTATTTTAATTTTTTATAATTATTTTTGTTATAATTTAGTCGTATCTAAATGAATTGTGTTAAACAAATAAACGAATTTAAACGAATAATCGTGTCTAAACGAATAAACGAATCTAAATGAATAAACAAATTTAAATGAATAATCATGTCACAACGAATTGTATCTAAATAAATGAATCGTATTCGAATTTAAGTGTTTTACATGAATAATAAACGAATTATATTCGTATCGAATCGAATAATAAATGAATCGTTTTTATGTCGATACAAATCCGATTCGTTTATATGAATTGACACTCAGGCATCGATGAAGATGGAAAATCTCATAAATATCAAACAACCTTGAATTAATAATCTCCAGCCACGTTATTGTAAGCCTTTTCAAAATCAATTTCGAATGTCAACCCTTCAATTTTCCTAAATCTACATTCCTCAACTACCTAGATCCCATCACCAGCATATTTTGGTCAGAGTTGGCAATTGGGATTGGGATACTAACCGAGCTTTCAAGAGTGTTTTGATGGTTTGAGTTTTTTGTCGGAGGAAGAGAGGAACTTACAGCTTCTGTAGCGTAGTCTTGGATTTAGGTCTTTTGCCCATTACAGACACTGAACTTTGCTTATTTTCTTCTTCCTGAACTCTCTTCTTAGTATCATGGTAAATGACAGAAAGAGCTAGCTGCAATTAGAAACAAGCAAATGAAAATATAAGATAATAATAATAATAATAATCATGCGTAACATAAGTTATAATTTATATATATAAATAAACTACCCTTTCGGATTCTTCATTGATTTGACCCTCAATAAGCCTTTACTCCTTCATGAGCCATTGGCTCTTTTCTGGTTTACCAGACTTTAGCCATATGTAGTAGGCCAATGGCGTCTTGGAGGCGATTTTCCTTCCATCTTTTTCCATATAACTGATATTTCCAGCTGTTTCCCAAAATCCAATATTATCGTTGGCTGGTCTGTAATCATATGTTCCGTTTTCGTGTTTCATTTTTGAGGATGTGAAGAAGTACATCCTCTTATTCCCATCACCAAAATCATATGCAAAATCTGAGTATATATGTAATTGTTAGAAATTAGAAATGATAAATTAAGGATATTCAGTACATCTTTACAGGTAGCTATCTAATACTTAGTAGTTCTGAAGGTTGATAATCATAAATATCTACTTTTTTGATAACATCCGATAAGTCCACCATTCCACCCAGCAGCCTTCATGCGAAGGTAATAATCCGCAAGGATTTCATCGGTTGGATTGAATTTAATATTCACAATTTTTCTCCATTCCATAGAATTATCTTCTTCTTCTTCCGTCTTTTGATCAGACGATACCATTGCCCTAAGTTTTAAGCTTTCAATCTTTCTCAAACTGGTAATTTATGGTTCGCTTATTATGTTTATAAATCCAAACATTCCATTTTAATTATACTTGTAATAAACATTTTGATTCTATTTGTAATAAACTTTTTTCAGGTCAACTTTTGCTTTTTTCCTCGTCAATTCCTCTTCTTGCCGCGGCTACCACAGAGTATTGGAACATTTGAGTGGGTTTTTCCTCGTAAATTCCTCTTCTTGCCGCAGCTGCCACAAAGTATTGAAATGGTTGTAATTAATTTTAAAAATAAAGTTAAAAATATATTTAATAACACTAATTTTTAGTGGAATTCATTCACTCTTTCATAAAAATTTGTATTTACTTCTTAACACAGTTATAATTTAAAAATTACCACATTTTGCTATATTTCCATATTGAAAAGATTCTAAGAATAAGTTTAAAATTGAATTTGAAGCAATGTATAATTTATTACTTCTTAATTTTAATCGTTTTGCATCGGTCAAAAGTTAGAATTTCTTTTAGAAAAATTATATTTTGACTAAAATTATTTAAGCGACAAAAATATCATAGACATAGAATTTAATAACAACAAACAATTTAAGAACATGCACCAGAAAAAGAGATAATCAGCATCATTTTTTAAATAAAACATATTGTTAAACGATTTTTTTTTTTTTAATTTTAAGATATCTTAATAAAGTGAATAAAAAAAAAAAAGAAAAATGGAGTGATTATATGTATAGATGCTCAATTACTTATATGATCAAATAAAATTAATTTCTTTTATCCTTTATTCAATAACATATTTATTAACTTTTTCTTAAATGGACTATTATTTAATGATAGCAAAATTTTCAAGATAAATAAATAAAAAAAAAATTCCAATCTAAAATGAGTACAAATTAATTATTATGGGTTTGGTTTGATTTAACTTATTTTATTGTACCATCTTTGTCATTCATTTTTCTCATGGTAGGTCCAACTAAAGTTGCAAGATTCCACATCAATGGACAAAAAACAAACATTGGAAAGAGACATTAAAATTTGATTCTTATTCGTTAATTCAACTATTGAATTGCATGGCTGAAGTCTCCCCAAATAACCCAAGTGGACTCTGAGTCTTTGTTTCTCTCTCTGTCGGTGGGAAAAGTAAGATCAATTATAGACCCCCCAAGTAGGCCTATTGTCCATTACAGTTACTAAAATATAAATATTTATTTTTAAATGTTAAAAATTGTAATATAATATAACTTACAAAAAATAGCATCATCCTTTTAAGTCATTTACTTCATTGTAAATTTTTAACAACAACAAATGAAAGAACTTTGATTTGACTCATATCTTTTCAACTAATTTTAGTGTAATTTATTATATTTTATATTTCAAACTTTAGTATTCTATTTATAATCTTGTATTTTATTGTTTTAATTTTTACGTAAGATGTTTTAAATTTTTTATTCGTTAATTCAATAAATTTTTAAAATGGGTACCAATAAGCCCAAATTTTAAAAATTTTGAATAGACAACAAAATTTTGAAATTAAAGAATAATGACTAACAATTTTAAATTGTTGCATATGGGTCCCAAATTAAACTTTGTTCAAAATTTATTATTATTAGTTAATTCAATAAGTGTGGAGATCCATTCAAAAATTTAATTTTGGGTCATATTACAATCAAGTGCAATTGAAAATGAGGTTTGTTTAAATTTGTTAAATTGAAGGTATTTTTGTTTAAAATTAAGATTTTTGATCGGTTTGATAAAGAGATTACAAAGATAATTATTTTGTTAAATTGAATGCTAAATACGATCATTTTTAAAAAAAATTCATGTTTTTTTTAAATATTCTTACACAATCTGAAGTTTTTACTATTAATAAAAACCATTGATTATTATTTTGTCCCTCTAGTACACAAATTTAGTAAAAAGACAAATTTATCTTGCACTTTATTAATGAAAAGATAAATTTACCTGCTTCTTGTCAATAACTAACATATTTTTTTTTATACAATGTTTTTGAATTTAACTCTATAAAAGATGACACAATGCTCAAGTTATCTAACATATATTATTTTTATACATATTTTCTTTGTCAACTCAAGAGTTATAAATCTCCTCGTGACAAAATAAAAATATTTTACTTCAATTCTAATTCTCAATTATAAAAATATGATTTGTGATATCCTATGGACAATGTTGATATAAAGTTCTTTTATACCTTAAATATACAAGAAGAGAATTATTTGTATGCATAAAATCACTTCATTTTTTAAGAAATTAAGTCTATGAATTTTGAGAAAATTAGTAGCATTATTATTTTTATATAGTTATACTACATTTATAAATTAGTTTATAAATTATTAATTAATTATTATTTGAGTCTTATCCTTAAGTTTAAGTGTTTTTGACAAATCGTAATTTTTTACATTTTCTTTAATAATATACATTTATTTGGTAGATTTTGCTACAAGTAGGCTACTAGTAATAGACTAATAGAGCGTACAAATTTATTTTGGGCAGGTGATATTTAGAATAGGGGTGGCAATTCGGATAAACAAATTTTATCTGTGCCGATATGAATACAATTTGTTTATTATTCGTATTAAAAATTTAAATTCTTATACAATTCATTTATTTAGACGCAATTCGTTACAATACGATTATTCGTTTAGATCAATTTATTCGCGTAGACAAGATTGTTTGTTTAAATTCATTTTCGTATAAATTCGTTTATTAGTTTAAATCTGTTTATTTATTTAAAACGATTTATTTAGATACGATTAAATTATAACAAAAATTAAAAAAATTAAAATAACAATAATTTAACATTATCAAGCATACAAATTAAATCTATTTATCCAAACTTCTTCTAAGTAAACAGAAAAAATTCAAATTTCAATTCACATAGTATATTCATGTAATATCCCAAAATTTAAACTAAGGGCATTTTGGTTATTTTATATATTAGATGTAATTTTGTCATTTTATAAATTATGTCGGAGTAATGAAAATAGAGTAAATAACTTTGTATTAATGTTTACTTAGCTATTGGAAGTGATTTGATAACAGTTTGTTAAATTTAGAAAATTTTATTTTAAAGTTATATCTGGGCACCCAATCTTCAAACTAAAATTGGTGTTGATTAAAAAAATTCGATTGATAAATGATTTATTTTTACAAAAAGAGGATTTGATAATGATCGATATGAATTAAATTTGAGTCAAATCTAAGGTCAGATAAAAGAAAATTAAAGCTTAGAACACAGTATATATATATATATATATATATATATATATATATATAGAAAAACTATAAATAACATATTTGTCCTTTTCTATTTAATCTTTTTTAAAAATTTTCGAGGCAAAATTATCATTTCTTCAAGTGTTAATTTCAATTAAAGCTGGGAAGAACTAAATACAGTGCACTCTTCTTCTTTTTCCAGTTGCTTCCCTTTGTGCCTTTGTTTTTAATTTTTTTTTTCAATTTCCTTCAAATTACTCAATTTTCAACCAATTAAAATTTTGTTTCTTGCTACTAATCACACGTACATAACACGAGCTACATTCTAAGAACTTCGTTTAAGTGATTTGGTGGACAATTAAGCTGGGAGGAGAATAGTTCTACTATTCATAATTTGAGGATTTTCAAAATTACTCACAAATCGGACGTTTTAGGGTTAAATTGACCCCTTAGCATGATTCTTAGCATTGTTGTTATCGTATTTTTGTATTTTACAAAAATTATTATTCACGACAAAAATCAGTATTCATGACGGAATTACTGTTCATCATGAACAATTTTATTGATTATACTTATTTAGGCTAGACTTAAACCAATTAACTATTGAATTAGGTGAAATTAAATTTTGTCGGAAGATATAAATAGTGATAGTAGTGTCGCGCTTGATTTATATTTTAAGATAATGTGTTATCGTGCGAAATTAGTTAGCAATGATGAATTATGTATAATCGACACCCCAATTATTAATTGTTATATTCGGATTGTAGAAGAAAATAAAATTCAAAAATAGGGGAAAATCTTGTTGTACACTGATGTTATTGTTAAATTTTAAGGATATATATTTAAATTATTATGTTAATAATTAGTATAAATGTGTTATAGATATGCCAAAGGAGCGGCCATTCAACCCCCAATGATCGAGTTTTTATTCCGTTTTTGGCGACACCTGTGAGTGAATTTTTATATGCTTTTCATTTCTTTAAAACTATTTTATAAAATTTAATGTTTTACGAAATAAGGAATAATTTATTTATGAATTGATTTACATTTTGTTTTATATGAAAAATGATATTTACTTTGAGTTAAATATATATTGTTGTGAAAGAGTTGTTGAAATATTGATTTTGAGGCCAAAATGCGACCATTATGTTTTATTTTTTATTTCTAACAGTATACTAGCCGTTATTTCAATTTTTACTTAACCCTAGCTAGGAAACATAAGAGGGGAAGTTTATGTACTTTAAAAGTATATTTTAATTTGTGTTCTGTAGAAGTACCGGTACATATGAAAAGTAGGGAGTGAAGGGCGGTCTGATATCTAATCCGAAATCTGCACACATCCTTGCATGTTATTCTGTTTTCATTTGACTATTTAAAATGATAATTTGAAAAATTATTATAATATACAATTGATGTTCCGTTAGTATGATTTCTGTCTAAAATTAATTTTAACTTTAAACATATTTTATGTCGAAACTAAATTTACTTCAATTTTTTATTTCAATATCCACTCACTAAGTTTTTCCCAAAACTCACCCTACCACAGTTTCCAGTGATTGCAGGATTTTCTTTTAGATGAAGATTCTAAAAGATATTTACGAAGAGCATTGAGATTTCATATTCTCCATACAGTCACTTAGGAGTTAATGTTTGTGGTCTATTTTGTACATTGTGCATGACGCCCAATTATGTATACACAGTATAAGTGTGTCTTCTGTATATTTATATGTATATACTATTTTACTTTTTATTATCATGGTTTATATCTGGAATTGTGTTGATGGGCATGGAGCCCTTAGTATAGGTGTATAAATTCATGCATTTGATTGGTATTTATCTACATTATAGGTTTTGTCTGAAGCTTATAGGGGTAAAATATCTCTACTTCTATGTCATTACGATACCGAATTACTAGTGTGTGATAATTCATCATCCATAAAAAAACTAACAAACAATAACATAAATTCAAATTTTAATTTTCCAATCCCAAATAACAATACTAACAAATAACAAAATAATCAATATCATCATTGTCCATAAATAACTAATAAGTAAGAGGATGTGGAAAGAAGAACAAAAGAAAATGGAAAAATTTTTAGGGAAGAAAATGCCTACATAAAAACAAATCTCAACAATGGTTCAATTTTTTCTCATTCTTTTTGGGAAACAACTAAAATGTTAAAGTTGTTTTATTTATGAAAAATCATTAGGTATTGTATTACTTCCTGAAGATGCAGTACTAGTGATATTGACATTTATTAGATTTTTAATAAACTCATCCAATTCGGCACTGATACTTTTTATAACAAAACAAAAACAAAAATAAATTATTATAATTTAAGTAACCAAAAAATTTTAATTAATTATATACAAAATTAAATGACCAATCTCTTGAGTAAGCCAATGCCTCTACTGTACTTGTGTAGAACCCATAATTTTAATATAAATTAAATTTATTAAATTTTAAATTAATGATAAGGTTTCGGCATAGATGTTGTGAGAAAATAATAATAAATAAATAAATTTTTTTAAAAAATAAATAAATAAATTGAGGTTATATATGCATAGTTAACTTAAAATTGAGAGTGCAATGTAGAGATTTTATGAGAAAATAAATTTTTTTAAATTTATTATTTAATAAGGTTATTTAATTTTGGACTAAGTATTATATATATATATATATATATATACATCAAGCCTAAAATTAGATTTAAGAGAGAGACCCAAAAATATAATATAAGCCTAGCCAATTTTTAATTATTTAACGATTTAGAAAAAGTCTAAGTGGCCCTTATATTATAAGTAATTAAATGAAAATCATTTTGATTTTTATATTTTATTTCTTAAAGGAAACCCCGGAGAGAATTGTCTCCATTCATCTAGTTAATCTTAAGGAAAAAATGAGGGAAGAGGAGGAAATGGAGAAAGAAAAGAGAATGGAGGAAAGGAAGGAAATGTGATAGGGATAAACGAAGGGGAAAAACAAAAGTAAATTTCTAGCTTATCTAACATGATTGAGAGGAGCAGATTATGAGAAAGGAATGAGGATAAAAAAATGAGAAAAATTTGAAAATAACTTTTATTGATCCACTGTTTATAATTTTGACTAACCCTAAATCAATCTTACCAAATGATTTAATTTCAAGTAATTTCAATCTTTTTACCCTCATGACCAATTACATACTATAATATTATTGCTACAATATTCGTGCTACAATGTATGATCACATAAATCCTAAATCCTAAATCTCTAAACCCTAAAACTACAGTACTCTTACATTAATTTTTTTTAATTTTAATTAATTTATTTTTTAAAAATTTACATAACAAATAATACATTATAAAATTAAATTTATTTAAAATAAATTTTACTATAGTTAAATTTATATTAAAATATAAAATTTAAAAAATAAAAGAAATTATTTCATCAATCATTATTTATTATATAAATTTTTTAAAGAATAAAATAGTTAAAAAAAAGCTATATTTTTATATAACTATTAGAGAGAATATAAAAAAATAAAGAAATGTTAAAAAATTTTAAACAATAAAAATTAAGATATCATAACTTATTATTTATTATCTATTTTTACAAATATAATAACTTAATTATTTAGTTAATGTAGAAAAATAAAATTAAAAAACTAATAAAACGAATAAACTAGTTAATTATAAAATAAAAAATAAAAAAAGGGTCCAACCGCAACAAAAATTTAATTGTTTTTATATTTTTTTAATTACAAATAAAAAATTTATTTTATAAAAAACAAGCGTTTAAATAAAAAAAATTATATAGTTAATAAAGAAAATTATAAATTAATAAGGAAAATTATAAATTATAAATAAAATTATCTAGTATGTATTTTTACAAAAAAAAAATAAAAACTTTATTATTTAGAAAAAAACAAAAAAATTTATTTAAAATTTTTTTTTCAATAAAAATTACATAAAATTATAAATTTTAAAAAATAAAAAAATTAATTTCATCACTTTTTATTTATTACACATATTAAAAAATAAAGAAATTATTTATTTTATAAATTTTATTAAATAAAGAATTAAAAATAAATTGAAAAACTTACTATAATACCTCAACATGTGATCGGGTGCAGGGCTTGAGCATGGGTCTATGCTCGGGGCTTGCATTTGAACACATGTCGGAATACTATAACTACAGTATTATTGTAGTAAATTTTTTAATTTTTAGTTTTTTTTTTGTTTTTCGATTTATTTTTGATTTTTTTATTAATAAAATTTATTTATTTATTTTTTTATTAATTTTTAGTAATAAATAATTTTTTATTTTTTAAATGTACATAATAAATAATAATTGAAGAACTTAATTTTTTTATTTTTTAAAATTTACATTTAAATTAATTTTTGTTTATTTTTTTATTTATTTTGTATTTTTTAAATTTACTTTAAATATAAGTTTCAATTTTTTATTTAATAAAATTTATGCAATTACTATTTTTCTTTAATTTTTTTTATTTTTTTTTAAAAAAATTTTTGTAAGTTAAAAAAATAAAAATAAAAAGTAAAAAACAAAAAAAAATTATATTAAAATAAATTAAAAATAAATAAATAAATAAATTTAAAAAATCAAAGATAAATTTATTTTAATATATTATCAAGTGATGAATCTGTAGCTCAATCTGCTTATTCCGAGCGTATTAAGGTAGTAGTCTTAAAGATTTCATTCTGGAGGGAGCCGAAATGCAGAAGCCTTTTTGTGAACTTGAATGATTCAACTGTTAGGTTTGTTACTAACATAATAGTATTTTGTACACATCTTGAGCTTGCATAACTGATGAGTAAACCCTTTTCCTCTCTTTATTTCTCTTTGTTAATGACTTGATTGAAGTTGGTGCTAATGGTTAAATTGACAAATGTTGAAATTTTAAACTTGTGGCATTCATGATACTCAAAACATAAGGAAACAAATATTCTAGATTGATATGTCATTTGTCACGAATTACATTAACTTTTCTCGTAGATTTTATAGTAGTGGGGGAAAGCGGTGAAAGCAGCAGTAGCCAAGGAGGGAACAAAGATTGGGACGATTCCAGGCAATGAACAATAAATCATGAGTGGAGAGTTGGAGACATTGATATGATTTCATCTAAATGTGCCTTCATAAAGTATTACATTTTTCATTTTCCTTTGTCGTGGGATGTAAAAAAGTTCATTTTATTTTATGTAACTTATCTTTCAGTTTTCAATACTTAAAGGTGTTTATCTATTGATAGTCATGGTTTTTTGCTCTGTGTCAATGCTGTGCAAATCTGCAACCTGCATTGTCTTAAGGTAACTTGTGGTATTTTCATGAGTGTTCATGTCAAAAAAATTTCTGGTATCGGTTTTCTTGTTTTCTGAGTGTATACTTTAGATTCTGTGCTATTAATGCTCAATTGCTTTTTGTTCTTTTGAGCATTGTGCTTCATCTTATAAGTTTTGATTCCATTTTGGATTCATTGGCGTAAGCTTTGGTATTTAATTTTCTGCATTACTGTAAGATTTTATGGAGCCATTTTAGAGTGGTGTAAGATGACAATTTCACAGACGCTTTTATATCAGATTTTATTTTATAGACTTTTCATGTGAGTTTCTTTTTTCTATTTTTCTAATTTTCTTCTTCCGTTCGTGTTCAGAGAACACTTTGAAGGCCTTAAAAGAGAAGGCAAAAGAGCCGGAGCTGGAGCTGGAGCCAGAACCTACTAATGAAGTTCCATTTCTCTGCAGCTATGAAGGCTGTGGTAAGACCTTTATTGATGCAGGTGGGTTGAGAAAACATTCTCACATTCATGGAGAGAGACAATATGTTTGTCACTATGATGGAAGAGGAAAGGTAACACATATAATGTTTTTATCTTTTTTTTTGTTGTTCCTTTCAGTACTTTTAGGTTTTGCTTAAGATTATGAGTTCGCTTTTTAAAGCCAATAATGATCTGCATACGCGGACACAATGTGTTATTTTTCAAAATGGACAAGCTACCAAACATGGCAGCTTTAAAAAATCTAGACATGAAGACACAATCATTCATGTCGA
>JAXCLQ010070966.1:0-13176 GCA_035584115.1 Cedrela odorata
TATCAAGGAGCCACAAAGAGGAAGTCAAAGAGCAAAATCTGTGTTTTATTTTTCTTTTCTTTCTTATTAGTTTAAGATTTATTTATTTTTTTTTTTATTTTCTCATGAACATGAGTAGCTAATTTTCTTTATAGTTAAGGTTTGCATTGAAACAGTAGACATGATTTATTAATATTAATTAATTAAAATTTAGTATTTGATTTGATGAATTCTTGTTCATTGTTTTAATTAAAAATTTATTACAAAGTTCTGAGCTTAATCACCTTAGGATGATGTTTTAAATTATTTAGTTGTGATTGAATGTGGACCACTATATCATCATGTTGTCAATTTGCAATAAGTGAGTAGTTTAAGAACCTATTCATGTGAACTGGTTTCTGGAGTACCTAGAATACACACCATGTTCTAGGATTCTTGTGATATTATATTTTCTAATTCTTAATGGGTTCTCACTTGTGAATTTAAGTACACACTATACTAAATTTCATATGAGAATACATGTCTTATGTACACACCATGCATATTACATATATTAGAAGAATCAAATACATATACACCACTAACTCTGGGTATGTTGTAAACATTTTCATTAATAATTGCTGAGATTTAATATGATTACATTAATATATAATTGTCTAGTAGTGAATTGCTTGTCTTAACTATCTTTTCTCATTGATTTCGTAACTTCGTGAATTATAATTTTCGTTTTTTGTCTTAATTTTTCATTCAATCTATTTTTTAGTTTTTAATTATTTTAAATTTTAGTTTTTATTCAATTTTTCTTAGAATTGCTTTTAATACAGGCTCTGTAAGATTTATCTTTGCTTATTGTGCTATATTACATTGATTTGTGCACTTAAAAGGTAAAACGTGTTAAGATTTATTACTTATTTAAGTGTTGATTTCATACCAATTAATCATTTCCTATTTCACTATCTCTATAATCTATCATCAAATTTCTCATCTTGTAAGAGAAAAAGCTGAGCAATGATGGCGGATGAAGAAGCTATGAGCAACAAGTAGGTGATTCTGAACAACTACGTAACTGGATTTCCCAAAGAATCATACATGAAGATAACAACTGGTTCGATCAAGCTGAAGGTTCTAGAAGGTTCTGATGACAATTGTTTTGAAGAATCTGTATATTTCTTGTGATCCTTACATGAGAGGACGTATGGGCAAGCTTGATAAACCTTCATTTATTGATTCTTTCATGCCTGGTTCAGTTAGTTCATCATTTATTATCTCTTGATTTCCCATTTTCTTAAAAAAAAAAATTTATGATTGTAATGAAATCCAAATCCCTGAGTTTGGTTTCCCTGATTGGAGCTTGTGGATCCAATTCAAAAATTTCGCAGCATAACGACTTCACCTTGTGAAAATGCTGAGCCATTGTCATGTCGCGTTGTGCAACTGACAAAAGTTTGCTCTCTAAAAGTTGTGCATTGTGTCATTCTTCTTTAAGAAAAGAGTGGCAAACGTATCCTAAGCTTCTTTAGGAGTTTTGGCATCTTGGATGTGTTTTAGCACATCTTCTTTAATCGTAGTCTTTAAAGCAAACATCGGCTTGACTGCTTTTATCTTCCACTTTCGCAATGTACCATTTGCGTCCTCTACCTTCGGTTGCGTAATTTCACTTCCGTTAACAACCTCCCACAAGTCTTGGCCTTGCATATAAGACATTATGCTTGTCGACAAAGAATTATAATTATGGTTGTTGAGCTTTTTGATTCCGTCAACGATTTGAAGGTAGCTCATTATTTCAGTAAACAAAACTCATACCAAGCTGATATATGATTCTCACGACTGTATATGACTGTCTCACAATCGTCCCGTTCTGACACCAAATATAAAAATAAATCTGCAAATGATTAATTTATTTAATGTGATTACATAGCCTTTTATAAGCATTACAAAATAACTGTACACAAACCACGTTCTCCACTTTGATACCATTAAAAAAAAAAAAAAAAACTGTGCACAACAATTTGAACATAAAATTCGGTCAAAAAACACGTTCTCCACCTTGACAAACCACTATCATGTGCTATCATGTCCTATCATGTGCTAACAATTTGAACATAAAATTCGGTCAAACAACACGTTCTCCGACTTGACAACCCACTGTCATGTGCTATCATGTGCTAACAATTTAAACATAAAATTCTGTCAAACAACACGTTCTCCATCTCGACAACCCACAGTCATGTGCTATCATGTGCTAACAATTCGGTCAAACAAAACATGGCTAGTGCTGTGACTTTCACAGAAATATCTCACAAGATTTGCTGGGGTGTCCGAATACTGGAATGCCTATCCAATTTTTATAAGATAATAACATTTAGGTTCCTCATGTTTATATAAAAATATAATTTAGTCGTTTGTAACCTTCCGTACCGACAATAAAAATATTAGATTATATAACTTAACACGTTAAAAGGAAGACCCCACCACCACTCTTGAAGTTGATTAATCAGTTTCTATTTCACTCTCTCCATAAACTATCATCAAATTTCTCATCTTGTAAGAGAAAAAGCTGAGCAACAATGGCGGATGAAGAAGCTATGAGCAACAAGCAGGTGATTCTGAACAACTACGTGACTGGATTTCCCAAAGAATCAGACATGAAGATAACAACTGGTTCGATCAAGCTGAAGGTTCCAGAAGGTTCTAATGACACAGTTGTTTTGAAGAATCTGTATATTTCTTGTGATCCTTACATGAGAGGACGTATGGGCAAGCTTGATAAACCTTCATTTATTGATTCTTTCATGCCTGGTTCGGTTAGTTCATCATTTACTATCTCTTGATTTCCCATTTTCTTCAGAAAAATAAATTATGATTGTAATAAAATCCGGATCCCTGAGTTCTTACTTTTCAACAATTAAGTTTTTTCTAACAGCTATTGAAATAACCCAATACTCTCAGTCCTGAGTTACTCGTTCTAGTACTATGAAAATTGAAATTATGCTGTTTTCTGTTTAAACATGAAAAATTAGGGACCCTGATTTTTAGGTGAATGTGTATGCTGGATTTGGTATTCTTGTGAACTTATGTTTCAAAACTATGCAGCCTATAAATGGATTCGGAGTGGCCAAAGTTTTGGATTCCACACATCCAAAATATGAGAAAGGTGATTTAGTTTGGGGATTTACTGGGTGGGAAGAGTACAGTTTGATCACTGCACCACAACTTTTGATGAAAATTCAGAATACAGATGTGCCTCTTTCATATTATACAGGAATTCTTGGTAAGTTACCCCTTAATTATCAATATTTCTATGTCGGTTTGTTCTTTCGACTGAACTTTGAATATAATTCAGTTTTAATCATTTAAAATTCTTGCTACTGATTATAGGTATGCCTGGTGTGACTGCATATGCTGGTTTATATGAGATTTGTTCTCCAAAGAAAGGAGAGTACGTGTATGTATCTGCAGCATCTGGAGCAGTTGGTCAGCTTGTTGGGCAATTTGCGAAATTGGCAGGTTGCTATGTTGTTGGAAGTGCTGGAAGCAAAGAAAAGGTAAGTTTGATCTCCCAAGCTCTCGATTAAGGGATCGGCTAGGGTACATCAACTGTATCGTACAACCCCCCAACTCTATGTTATAATTTCCTTTTCTTCGGCCACAATTTTCAACTTATAAGTTACATTTTAAAAACTTGAAAAATTGAAAAGTGAAACAAATGAGTTTAGGGGATTTAATTAGTGCACCGTACCTTTCAAAAGAATTGTTCGTGGCACTTTCTTTGTGTTCTAACGAATCCTATTTAATCGTTAATCTAATGAAGCAATTAAGGTGGTATGTTTTGAATTTAGATGTCGTGACTTTTAATCCATTCATGCCGAGTAAAAGTGGAACATTTAATCGGCGATGTTTTCAAAGTTAAGTCAAATCACAGCTTACTATATTAATCAGCTTCTTTTTTATGGTTTGCTGTTGCTTTTCTTTTGATTATCCTTTCAACATAAGGTGGATATGTTGATGAACAAGTTTGGGTTTGATGATGCTTTTAACTACAAGGAAGAGCCAGACTTGGTTGTAGCTTTGAAAAGGTCAGCACAAATAAAATGCTTTAACCATTTTCCTCATTATTTATTGAAGTTGTATGAATTGATACTGAAACGAGTAACAGAAATAATGGTCTCTGTTTTCTGAAAACTGGACAAACATACCCTCTGTTTTCTGAAAACAGGACATACATTGCCTCTGTTTTCAGAAAACGGGAGAAACAGCTTAATGATAATGCAATATTAGTTGAAATTAAATTTTACAATTCTAAAATTCATGTTCTAATTGTATGTTTTTTTTTCTAATTATGTGTTTGACATTTGGGAAATCAAGAGAATTTGTTGCCTTCTTGGATGCTCTTGAAAACAGTTTTTCGTTTTCTTAAAAAAAAATAATAAATAAATAAATAATCAGTAGAGAATGTGTTTGACACCTTGTTTTCCAAATCCTATAAACAATTTTAAAAGCATGTTGTCTTATTTGTTTTCCCAGATGCTTTCCCGAAGGAATTGACATCTATTTCGAAAACGTTGGGGGAAAGATGCTCGACGCAGTTCTTCTCAACATGCGTGTTCGTGGCCGCATTGCCGTCTGCGGGATGATCTCACAGTATAACCTGGAAGAGCCAGAAGGTGTATACAACTTAGCACAATTAACTGGAAAACGGATTCGGATGGAAGGATTTTTGGCTGGTGATCACTATCACCTCTATCCGCAATTCCTGGAACTGGTCATACCTGCCATTAAAGAAGGAAAGATGGTGTACGTCGAAGACGTAGTGGAAGGCATCGAGAATGCTCCGGCAGCCCTAGTCGGGCTCTTCACTGGCCGGAATGTCGGAAAACAGCTGGTTGTAGTTGCTCGTGAATAATGTGATTTGTGATTTCTATCTAGTCTAAAATGCAGCCTGCTGCATACAATGTGAAGATGTTTTGGTTGTGTTAAAATGCATTACGCTTGGCTTGTTAATAAGCATTATGGTTGGTGTGCCATGAGTTTTCAAATCAATAAATGTCACTTTTTTTAATTTTTCTTATTCAAAGTTTTTATTATTGTCAAAAGTCTCTAAATAGCCATTTTTTCTCTCTAAAAAATATAAAAAGAAGGACCAAGACTTGGGACAAAAATGTTTCACTATTTTATTTTACCGACTGATTTCAAAGAGAGAAACTATTTCAAAACTATATTGACTAACTTCAGAGCCAATTTCAAAGCAATTAACATCCTAATAGAAAGCAAAACCATGAAATTCCCAAATTCAATATCTCAAGCTAAATGACAAAATATAAAATTTTTATTTATATGAGCTAGCACACATATATAACTGCTTGAACTTCTGAAAATCCTCGAAATTACAGGGGAAAAGAATAGCCACGGAGATACCTGGAATCCACATCTGATTCAGGAACCAATGCTAGTCGTCCGGTCCGTGCCACCTACAAAAGAAAAGGCAAAAGAAATGTGTGAAAAATATTGAAAATTTTTCATCTAATTGTATGTTTCAGTCAAACTAAAGATTTAAAACAGCAAGACGAACCTCGCAAATTCCGTAAGGCTCTAACATCAATTCCCGTTCAGCTGGCAAGTGAGTAAGATCCCGAACCTGAAGAAGTCGCCATCACTTGTAAGTTCATAAGTTAAAGACATTTTAATCATAAGCCCATTAAGGACACCATTCCCTAACAGCTTGTCCAAATATTTTGATTCACGAAGAAACATATGCACACACACTAGGAAAAAGGCAAGAAAAGTATTTATTCATGTCCCATGTGGCTTAAACCAATAGAATTGTAACCTACAACAAATTGGCCAAAACTAAAACAAACGATCAAAATTTAGTATGGTCAGAGGATAATTAGTATACCAAGTTATATTATATTTTGGAAAAAGAAGTCTTGAATGATGAGAATAAATAAAAACTACTGAGATATATGGTTCAAATCGTAAAAATGGCTAATATCATACATGAGGCCCATCTTAAGCTGTGACCAGTGCACAAAACACATACAAATACAAGAAAATTTTCCATCTAAAAGTTTCTGTCCCAGTACTAGTGAATGTTCAAGGTTACCACAACCAAACAATGTAACAGACGATTCTAATCATTTGTACCGGACAGGACACCAATCACAATTTTGATCAGCTGTTATCTTCTATCTTGTAGAGGTGGGAACTGTACGGTCCGGTACCAAACTGAAAAAATCGGTTTTTTGGAAAGACGACAAAAAAACCAAACAGTAACATCATAATCGAACCGCCCCAACTCAGTTCGATTTTAGTTCTGCTTTTTCAGTTTTATTTTTTTATTAATTTTTTTTATTTTTAGTTGAAATTCATTTTTTTTAATTTAAATTTGATTTAAATTTATAAAAGTCTAATAAATCACCAATACAAAAGTGTTACACATCACTATAATTTTAAATTTATATATAAAAAAAAAGTCGTTCTGTTTTGGTTGAATTTTGACAATTTCCGGTTTTTCTGCCCACCCCTACTATCTTGATGAGTATCCCACTAAACCTTCAAACTTTAATATTCCTAACCATTGATAGCTACACAATTTTTTGGACGACGAGAAATCCGATTAAACTTTTATTACATTTTCTCGCTGGATATTCATCCATTATCCACAATTACAGGAGGTCAAAGATTCACAAGTCAAGTGATAAGAAGACAACCAATAAATACAATCATTTTAATAAACTTAGGCAGACCCTTCCTAATAGTATTCTCACCTCATGTAGATCTACTAGTTTATAAAGTTGCTGCACCAACTTGCTAACTGATTCATCAGTAGCAGGAACAACAGTTGTAATTCGTGAGAGTCCTTTGGTTTCGGCTTGTCCAACTGCCAAACTCTGATAAACAAATAATTGAACAAATCAGTAACCCTTAAAAATAAAAATAGGAAGAGAGAAAAACAATAACATCATATATACCTGAATGTTATAGCCCCTTCGAGCAAAAACCCCTGTAACAATGTTTAGAACTCCTGGAGTGTCATTCACAAGCATAGATAAAGTATGCGATTGGAGTCCACTTCTCTGAAAACCATTAAACCAAGTATTAATAAATGTCCATAATAAAACTACCATTCAGGCCACTGGGGCCACAGGCTAACTATCACACAAGGCAAAAGTTTTTCCCTCAAACTTATCTGATCTGACAGGTAAGAGATTGAATATCTATGTTCATAAACAAGAATATCATCACAAGAGTTAGTATCTTATTCAGAAAACCAGAATTTTCAGGAGATTTCCCTGTTTTCCTCCATGAGTGCGAATGAGATAACATGCAAATCATACTAGGGATAGTCGTTTGGAAATCTCAAGAATCATTACAAGCAAATTTGACAGGAATTGTTATATATATAATCAAAGTGATAAGGTGACATGCAAAGGGATGTATTGATTCAACCAAGAGTAACAATGTTTCCAAAGGGAAGCAATTGTTTATGGAGGAGACACAATTGTTTATGGAACAATTTTGTCCAAAATGAAGTCATGCATCCGCCTGTGAAAAGCTACCATGAAGTCTATAAATAAATGAGTAATGGCAGTGTAGAAATTATTCAAACACAAGGTTTATATACTTGTACTTTCTAGAGAGAAAAAGAGAGCAATTTGTGTTCAAGTGTTAAAAACACGTTCTAATTTCAAGGTTTGGGCGACTCTGCATGTACCAACCAGTCTCATGATGGTGTTTACAAGAATCAATAGTGGTATCAGAGCATGGTTTTTGTAGAATTGGTGCCCAAAATTGTCTAATCTTCTTCAAATTTCGATCAATTTGTACGTTGTTTTTGAATTTTTCTTATTCCATTAGTGTTCTAATAATCAAGAGGAGTCTAAAGAATCCAGAATCGCCAAATTTCGACGTCAAAAATAGTTGGAAATCACAAAAAACAAAAGACCTATCGACACGTGCATCACACACGTCCGAAAGTTAAAGGCAAGTGGAGACCACGCACAAGGAGCGCACAACACATGTGCCAAGCCATGTCTAGTTCAGACCAGACCCAGTTCAAACTGACTCAGAGCCGATTCAGTCCGATCCAAACCCATTTCGATCCAACCCCAATTGGATTCAGATCAACCCAGACCCGGTTCGGTCTGACTTGACAACTCGGTTCTACAGGAACCCGGTCCAACCAAACTGGCCGGCTTGACCAATTTCCGGTTCAGTTGAACCGGCAGAACTTCACAAGCTCGATTCAAGGGGCAATTCAACTCCGATCAAAGCAAAATTTGGTACTTCAAGGTTTTTTGACATGTCGGATTGATCTGTGGCCTCAGAATTTTGATTTGAATACTCAAAATTTAAAAATCTTTGGGAGTGTGAGCAAAAATAAAAGAAAAACACAAGCTTTACACTACCTTAGATTACCTACACACCAAAGAAAGATTAGTTTCATTGTTCCTAACTTGTGTGCAAGATAAATAAGTGCTGCAAGACAAGTTCATAGTTCGAGACCACTTCGACTCACAAGAACAATAAAATACTCGGAGACCGTGTATACAACACAATTGTTCAGAGAAAAGAGGGTTACTTCTATTTCTGATCAAGGGAATGTAAAGAATCTTAAGAAGTCATATTTGCAGTCATATTTGAACTAGTATAATATTAGGTTATTGAAACCTAATTAACTGTACGTTGAAATTTATATAGTTTAAATTTATACAGTTTTATCTATTTATTTGTATCATTATTTTATATTATAACTAGTAAAATTAGTTCAGATTTAACCAAAATAAAGAGGTAAAATAATATGAATTATAGTATATGGAAAAGAAGAATTTCCTATTTAATGACACATGAGAAAATATTGTATGTTATTAGGAAAGAAAAACCCATAGAAACAGAAGACACAGCCTTAGATAAATGGGAGCAGAATAATGAATTAGCTAAGGCAACTATACTTAGTAACATGCAGGATGATTTAATTCCTTTATATGAGGGCTATGAAACTACTAAGGAAATTTTAGATGTATTAGACAATAAGTATGGATTGAAATCTAATACATGCATTCAATTAAAGTTAGCATAATTTAATAGTCTTGGTATGAATGAAAATGAAAGTATAGGAGATCATATCATTAAGATGGAATTACTTGCAAAAGATTTGTTAAATACTGGTCATGAAATTTTTGATAAGAAGCAGGTTTTAGTTATTCTCAATAGCCTGCCAAAGACATGGGATCATATTGTGATCTCAATAACATATGGGTAAAATGAATTGTTCATGACTACATTACTTGCAATATTGGCAATTAAAGAGGTCAGGATGAATAGAAGAAAAGAGAAGAGTCACTCCAACAATCTTCTTTTGACATAAAGTTCTCAAAATGATAAAAGCAAACACAATGAGAAGAATAGAAAATGAAAGAAGAGACCATGGAAGCCTGGACTGAAAAATAAAAAAAACACAAGAAAAATGAGTGTTTTATATGTAGGGATACTGGTCATTTCAAAGCCAAGTGTCCAAAATGAAGAAACAAGAAGATGGAGAAGAAAGAAATTATTTTAACAGTTTGTAAGGCACTAATTGCTGAATCTCAAAATCAATGGTGAATGGATTTTGGTGCTGTTAGACATGTACGCAACGACAAAAGTCAATTTGTCAACTTTGAAGAAAAGATACCAGCAGAACATCGATTATACATGGGTAATAATACCTATGTTGATGTTCAAGGAATAGAAGATTGTAAAATCTCATCTGCTGATACCACCATAATTTTGAAAGATGTATTATATGCTCCATCAATGAGAAGAAATTTGATCTCTGTATCTGTTTTGGATAAAAAAAAGGTTTAAAATTACATTTAAATCTGGGTTTGTGACCATAGGGTACAATGGTCTTGTACTTCTAAGGGATAAAAGAATTGATGACATATACTCAATTGGATCTACGATAAATAAAACTTCCTTTTCTGATTATGTCTATGTGTTAAATTTAAATGATGCTTTACTTTGGCATTTAAGATTAGGTCACATAAATACAAATAAAATACTCAGAATTAGTAATAAAGGAATGCTTCCTCAAGTATATCTGAATAAATTTAAGACATGTGAATCATGTGTTAAAGGTAAAATGACGAGAAAACCTTTCTCAAATCATTGAAAATCATCAGATTTACTTGAAGTAGTACATTCAAATTTATGTGAATCTATGAGGACAAAAACACATAGAGATATAGAATATTTTATCACTTTTATTGATAATTATTCTAAATATAGATATGTGTATTTTCTAAAGCATAAATAGGAGGCTTTAGAAAAATTCAAAGAATATAAAAAGGAAATAGAAACACAATTGGATTGCTCAATCAAAGTATTAAATAGTGATCCAAGTGGAAAATATGAAACTTTTAATGATTTCTGCAAAGTAAGTGGTATAAGGCATATTTATACAATGCCCTATAATCCACAACTGTAACACTCAACCTTTCTTTTGTGGAACTCATAACTGTGATTATAAATATACTTGTTAAAGTATTAAGTGTTAGAATTTTGAGAAGTAATATAAAGTAAATCTATAATGGTAGAATTGAAATTTCATTATTAGCAAGGTTATTTTTGGGATTTTAGTTTATGAATAAATATATACATATGTAATTAAGTGGGCTAATATTATATATACATAATTTGGGCTCAATTTAATTAAATTAAACCCAAACCCAAGCTTATGTACATATATATATATATATATACTAAAATGGGCCAAAGCCCAAGCCCAAACCCAAGTATAAATAAATAAATATATATATATAATAAAGTAAAATAAATAAATAAATAAAATATTAGGTTTTTTCTTAAATTCTCTACAAAATCCTAGCCATCCATTTGCTTTAGTCCTAGTCATCCACTTGGCACAATTTTAAGCTTGTTTTGAAAATTGGATAAGAATAAACATAAAAATTAAATTAGTGAAAAATATGGTGGCTAAATGTGATTCATTGAATTTGAATTGAAGGAATCTAAGCCATCTATGTGTTTTATTAATTAAATTAATTAACATTTAGTGTTAGTTAGTGGAAAATGTGGTGGCTAAATATGGTCTATTGGATTTGGTTAAAACTAACCTAACCATCCATGTGTTTTGATTAATTAAATTAATTAATATTTGATATTGTTTAGTGAAAAATTTGGTGGCAAAATGAGGGCCCTTAGATTGGTTAAATTCATCCAAGTCATCCAAGTGTTTTTAAGTAATTAAATTAAGCAAATAAGTGGTGTTTTTCAAATTGGAAATGCAAGACAAGGCATACGTACAATGCAAAAAAAATTGGAGAAGTGAGAAGGATTGTAGGAAAAGGATAAGAGAGAGAAAAGGAAGAAAGAAGGAATTTGCGAGTTTTAAGTTGCTTTTTATTAGTGTTTTATTATTTTGGTGTAGTAAACTTGCTTTAATTAGTATTATTATTTTTGTGTAATAAGTTAGTGAATTGTTAATGCTAAAATTGTACTAGAAAATTAGTATTGTTTTAGTATAACATGTTTAATGAATTGTTAAAACTAGATTGTAGTAGAATTTGTATTATTTATATTAAACTATGATTAGTAGATTTGAAATGAATATTGTTACAAGTTATATATGATGTTAGAAATTGGTATAAATTAGAACATGTGTATATCATGGGATTGTAGTACGAAATTAAAATTCTTTTAATTAGAATTGTAATAAGAAATTAATTGTAGCATGCTTAGTGAATTGAAGTAATTGTAGTAGGAATTAAAGTTCTTTTAATTAGAATTGTAATAGGAAATTAATTATACCATGCTTAGTGAATTAAATTAATTGTAGTAGGAAATTAATTGTAGTATGCTTAGTGAATTAAATTAATTATAGTAGGAATTAAAGTTCTTTTAATTAGAGTTATAGTAGGAAATTAATTATAGTATGCTTAGTGAATTAAATTAATTGTATTTTAGAAATTTGAAATGGATATTATGTTAAGATTATATAGTATGTTAAATAAGTAGAATTGGTGGTGATTGTTGTAATGATTATTAACATATGTATATCATATTTATGAAAATGGTGTAAGCTGGTGAGGATTTAAAATGGTGGATTGTGGAAATGGAATTGTGTTAATGTAAAATAGTGTTTTAAATAAGAAATTGTTATTGTATTAATTGGTGGAAATTTAATGGAAATGTAGTAACAAATATATATATATATATATATATATTGATGTTAGTTGTAGATTTGGAATGGTGACTTGTTGAAGTGGAATTAAATCTCGGCAATTTTGGTAGGCCAAGTTTGTTTGTAAAAATAATTGGGAGTGCTCGGAATTGATAATGTGGGTGTTGTCAAAAAACAAATTGGCAGAAAACAGCAACATTTGATGAATTCGAAAATTTTACGCCGAATACGTTTTTCCGGAAAATTGCTATAAGATGCACATATATATATACATGTATGTATGTATGTATAAGTATATATAAAATGATGTTATGGCATAAATATGGCAATAAGTCTATTTTAGGAAATTAATAAAGTGTGAGAGTTTGGAAATGTGGATGTCGTAGGAATGTAGCGGCAAAAAGGGGCGTGTAACTAAAATAGGTTGTGTAATTTGATTGTTTTAGGTATACACCATTGAATAGGAACACTCTTAAGAAGAACGAGAACAGAAATAAGTAGATCATGCATGCATTTTAATATTTTTGAAATTATACGATACTCGATGTTGTGTGAAATGTGTTTGTTAATGATTCAGTATGCTAACATGAATTTTATGAAATAATTCTTGAAAAATTATGAACTTAAATGTTGTACGCCGATATCGCACATAGGAATTGATTATAAAATGTCGTCAATGTGTGAAAATTTGAATAAAATGCATTTTTATGGCTTAGTCGTTAGTTCTATTATTCTAACTTAGCTGGATCTCGTGTTAAAAGTGAGACTTATAGGCTAGTAAGAATTCTGTTTAGCGTGCCGTGCATGCTTCTATTATATGAAAATTTGAACGACCGCTGTTTGCGAAACACGTGATCACATTCTGAATCCGGGTCACCGTGGGTACAGGTGACACTAACTAACTAAGCCATTCTAATAGTGTTTATGTTATAAATAAAATATATGTGATTGGAAAAGTTTGAAAATGCTTTGGTTATTTATATTGTTATACTGTCATATTGTGTTATGCATCGATT
>JAXCLQ010070967.1:0-13176 GCA_035584115.1 Cedrela odorata
CTTTGTGGGTTTTTGTGTTGTGCAGTTTTTGTGCAGCAAGGCTGACTTAGCGCAGATTGTTCCAGGTTTGCGTCTAAAGCAGCACGGAAAAATTAGTCCGTGACACTTTGCTAGGGTCGGGGGGCAGATTGTAAAAGGCCGCTCGAAATTGGTTGTCCAAGGCCAATTAGTATGCTTATGGCTGCAAATGAGGCATTCTTGTAGGTGGGTTACTGTTCATCCGTGGCACTATTTAGGGATGTGACCAATGAAACAGAGGCAATTTCTCCTAGTACCACCCGAGTAATGTCCTAAAACCTTCTTTAGGGGGGATAGCTAAGTGCCTCTGAAGGGCCTTGTTCATCAGCACCACAGGGGCTTTGCTGTGTACTCCTCCGCCCTTGGGTAGATTGAAATAGGCTATTTGCACGGATTTGGCTAGCTCATGTGATGGTCTCGACATGTAGAGACGCTTGCCTGTTTGGGGCTTGTACGCTCTCGTTGGTTTGATAGCTGGTGTGCCATCGATGGCTTGTATACTTGTACGCCATAGTTGGCTAGTATGCTTGTACGCCATTGTTGGCTATCTAAGTTTGTATGCCTTTGATGGCTTGTGTACTTGCATATATTTATCAATAAAACTCCGAATTATGTTGGATTATAATGATGGCTTGTTTCCTCTTGTTTCCTCTTGTTCTCTACTATCATTATTTCTTTGTAGACAACTAATCCGCTTGAGTTTGTTATGCACAATCCTCGTTTAGGCTAACTTACTAGTTGGAATGTGCTAGTAAGTGCCAAACGAGCGTGAATCCCAACTAAGAAAAAGTCAGCCCGTGATAGTTCGTATTAGAGCTCAAGGTTGTGGTGATATTGTCTACAAAAATTACCTCCTCAAGAACAACTTGATTGATGGCTCTTGAAAGAAAATGGGCAAGTTAGAAAATCATCAACGAGCCGCAGAGGCGACGTAGTAAAGAAAAAGCTTGTTTGACATCGAAGACTTGAGACAAACTCGAACACTACTAGAGTCCTTGAATTCTCGAGTGGGCATTCGAGAAAGAAAAGCCATTGGCTGTAACTCTGAGTCGTCTAATGGGAACATCTCGATGAGTTGGAAACACAATTTCTAAATACGCAAGCAATGTTATCCGAGAGTACGGAGGAGTATCGCGATGTGGCAATCGCGCCGAGTGCCGCGATCCAGGCTGCGTGTAAAGTGCTGCTATGCGGGCAGTGTATAGTGGGCCGCTATGTGGGCAGTGAGCAGAGTGTTTCAATGTGGCCAATATGCAGCGTGCCGCTATGCAGGTTGCGTGCAGAGTGTTGCAAGCATAATGAGTGCGGCTAGCGTGTCAAGTGTTGCGAGTGCGGCTAGTGTGTCAGATGCTGTGATGCGGCCAGCGAGTGCATAGAGTGCCGAGATGTGGCCAATGAGTACATAGAGTGTCGAGATGTGGCCAGTGTGTAGAGTGTCGAGAGGCGAAAAGTGCATAAAGTGCTGCGATACGGCAAGGTGCAAAGTGCCGCAAGGCTGCAAGTGCACAAATTGCTGCTATGCAGTAAGGGGCAAAAGGTGCTACGATGCGACAAGTGACCAAGTGCCGCGAGGCGGCGAGGGCGCAAAGTGCCCGAGACACCAAGTGTACAAAAGACCTCGAGGCAGCGAGTGCGAAAAAGGCCACAAGGCGGCAAGTGCGTGAAATTTTGTGAAGCAACAATGGTGTGAAATACCATAGTGCAATGTGTGTGTTACGGGAACGACTTGAGGGAGTAACCGCGAGGGTAACCCTTACTGCTCGTGTCTTTGCAACTTAGTCGGGAGTTGCTTCAAGCCCAAAATACATTTGGTTGAATGTATTGGAATTGAAATGCTTTAAAGGGACCTGAGATGCCGAAGTGTTAGAAACGGTATGGTTAGATATTGAACAACATTTTCGAACTGTGAGGCAAGTTTCGAAGATTTCAAGGTTAGCTTGGTATCCATGTATTTGTATGGGGATTCCCAGTTGTGTTGGAGGACCCAAAATTAAAGTAAAGGAACTAATTCCTCTCCAAAAATGTTGCGTAACTTGCTCGAAAAACCCTATTGAAAATCGAATAATACTTTCGGAATGTTAGGGTAGATTCCGAAGATGCCATTGTGACCTTGGCATCCGAGTACTTATTCGGGAAGGGCAAGTTATGGTAGAGGACTTGAAATGAAAGCTAAAGTTCCTCCCCGAAAATGTGGTGTACCTTGCTCAAAAGTAATCATGTGGATTGACTCAAATTGGGGACAGTTTGCGAATATAAAAAGAAATTCTCAGATTCGATGTTAGATATTCAAGATGTGATCTAGCAAGGCCGATTGGTTTTTATTTAATGAAGGTTCTTCAACCTTGGGCACGAAATGAATTACAATGACAAAGAGGTGCGAGTTTCCCTAGTCACACAAGTTGTCATTGAATGGTTGGCGGATTATTCATGAGTTAACTCCCAACCAAAAAAGTCGTTGTCCATCTCAAGAGAGAAAGATGGTGGCGCCGTGATTATTCACTAGAGGCCTAGAGATTGCGGCTCTAACAAAAGTGAGGGAGCGACCCAATGAGTAAGCATTGAACTTCTCAAGGAAGTCACCGTCATTAATGGTGTGGGGAAGTCGAGTAGAAATGGTATCACGTTGGTGATATAATAGCTGCATAAATCCATTGAATGCCTTAAGGAGGTAAGACTAAGTGCTATGGCAATTAGGGATGAACTGCAAGAAGCACTTGAAAAGTAATTAAGAGACAAAAGAGACGGGCCACATGGTGGCACCGTGAATATTGGATGCTGTAACAGAGCTATCTGAATGCAAAAGGTTGTAAGAAAGAACCTTTGTAGAATGGATAATCCCACTCACTTATGGATGCTTTTAAAAGGGAGATCTCAAGTTTGAATAGCGGGGTAGGCAAATTCTGCGGGAATGTGCCTGCTTCAATCTGGACTTGTAGAGGTGTGAACTCGTGAGAGTTCGTGAGAATGCGTCAACTTCGGGTTGGAGTTGAGAGTGGTAAAACCTTGAGGGACCTCGAAGGAGGGCCAAAGGGAAGAATTCTTATCTAGTGGTCACACGGTACCCTAGACTGCAATAGTTGTTACTCGGTAACTAGGGCAGACCTACAAGGTAGTGGATTGTGAAAGCACCTAGGATCGAGGCTATGGGATTTGTAATGGTTGTGACTCGGTCAGCTAGGGCGGAACCACATATTAATGGGTTGTGACCGCGCCTAGGGCAGAGGCCATTACATGAGATGGGTTATGATGGACGTTGGGGCCACTCATAACGTCATTTTGTAATGATTGTAACTTGGTAAGCCAGGGCGGGCCCATGTGAAAAAAAAATGGTGGTTATAACTGCGCCTAGGGCTGAAGTCATTAGATGAAAAGGGTTATAATGGACATTCATGCCACTCATAACTTTCTTTTTGCTTCAGAAGTAAAGCGTCTCGAGATGAAGCTCGATGAAAGATTAGCCGCATGAAGGTAGTTAACTCTGAAAGCTTTACCCATATGTGGGTTTGAAAAAGAAAAAGAAAAAGAAAAAGAAAGAAAAGAAAAAGGAAAAGGAAAAAGGAAAAGAAAGGAAAAGAGAAAAAAAAGAGAAAAAAAAAGAAAAAAAGTGAAAAAGAAAAAAGAGAAAAAAGAGAAAAAGAGAAGGAGAAAAAAGAAAAAGAAAAAGAAAAGTAATTGCAGATGAAAATCAGCACTTGTGAAGGTTAAGTGGACCTTATTTTCTATGCAAGTGGACAACTTTGTTGCCATCTTAGGGAAGGACCCATTGTAGAAGAAAGGCTGTGATGTGCCGACTAAAAGTTGAGAGACAAAACTCTTACCCACCATTCAACTCAGAAAGGGGAGTAAGAGACAAAGACCTCTCTTCAGCGCAATTCCGACCTTAAAGGAAGAGAAGGGAGGAGAGCCGACTCTACCAAAGATTGCAAACGTTTTGAAGAAGTATACTGAATGTAAGGGAACTTTCGAAGACTTGAAAGAAGTCAGGGCGAGAGATCTGGTCCTTACCATTCCAGATATAATCAAGTCATTTAAGATGCAGACTGATGCATCTAACATTGCAATGGGTGAGATTTTGCCGCAGAAGGAGTATCGTGTATGTTGTGAAAGATTGTCCGAGTTCAAGCTTGAAGACTTAGTGCAACTGAAGCGAATGCTAGAATAGAGTCAATGAGAGCTGAGACAAGAGACTAGTCCCAGCCATTGCCAAAGTGAAGAATACTACATTTAAGGTCGAGATGCCAACCTAGATGAAGAGGTGCCCGATCTTGCATGCTAACAAGTGGAAGCCATACCGCACTGACACCAAGATTCCAAGTGTAATCACCCAACAAGAGAGGAGATCAAGGAACAAGCGTGGAAGAAGACTACCGAAGAATTGAAGGAGACTCTAGCCGAGAGTCAAGTAACCAAAGAGAGATGACACCATGAAGAGTTTATCGTGAAGTGGAAGACTTTTGGTGAAGAAGAAATTAGTTGAGAAAGAGCCGAATAATTGGATCAGTCTCAACTAAAGATTAAAGACTCTAAGATAACGTAATCATCGAGGACGCCGATAAATTAGGCGGGGGAGTATGTAAGGGGCCGCCCGAAATTGCTTGTCCAAGGCCAATTAATATGTCCATGGCCGCAAATGAGGCATGGTTGTAGGCGGATTACTATTCATTCGTGGCACTATTTAGGCGTGTGACCAATGAGATATAGGCAATGTCTCTTAATGCCACCCGGGTAATGTCCCAAAACCCTCTTTAGGGGGGATGGCTAGGTGCCTCCGAAAGGCCTTGTCCATCAGCACCCCGGGGGCTTTGCTGTGTATTCTTCAGCCCTCGAGTAGATTGAAATGAGCTATTTGTACGGATTTGGATACCTTATGTGTATGGTCTCGACATTTAGAGACTCTTGCTTATTCGAGGCTTGTACGCTCTCGTTGGCTTGTGTGCCATCGGTAGCTTGTATGCTTGTACGCTATAGTTGGCTAGTATGCTTGTATACCATTGTTGGCTATCTAAGTTTGCACACCCTTGTTGGCTATCTCTACTTGTACGTCTTTGATGGCTTGTGCGCTTGCGCGTATTTATCAATAAAACTCCAAATTGTGTTGGATTACGATGATGGCTTATTTCCTCTTGTTCTTTACTATCATTATTTCTTTGTAGACAACTAATTCTATTGAGTGTATTATGCGTAAACCTCGTTTAGGCTGACTTACTAGTTGGAATGTTCTAGTAAGTGCCGCACGGGCGTGAATCCAGACTAAGAAAAAGTCAGCCCGTAACAGGAGCCTCGAGAAAAAATTCTTATTTTATGTTTTTGTGAGAAAAATGGATAATTGTACAGGAAGTATCGATACCTGAAGCCAGAAGTATTGATATATGATGAATGCGAATCGATACCTTGCAAGTCAGTAGGGTAGGAAGAAACTTTAGACTTACTAGATCGATACCTTATTCCAAGGTATCGATACATGGCAAAACAAAGAGTTCAAGAATATTTACAAGGCGAACCAGATCGACACCTTCATTAAAGGTATCGATACATATGAAAAATTGGGATTGATAAATGAGGAAAAATGTATCGATACTTGGGATCTAAGATAATTCTAGAATCAAACTTTCATGAATAAATCGATACCCAAACCAAAGGGATCGATACTCAAGCCAAAAGTATCAATACATGACGCATATTTAGACAAAATTCGACGGGCAAATTGGTCATTTAACCCACTTTTATAAATACTTGAGAGGGGGGAAATCATTTTAGTGTGTTTTCATTTGTTCATTTCCCTCTCTCTCTCTCTAAAAATACATTTATCTTTTTATCTCTCTTTGGTTTTCAAGATCTCTTCAAATCCTTGGTGATTTTTTCCCAAATTTCATGGCCAAGTGACTACCCACTCTTTTTACACCAACTTGGTACCATTTTTGGACTAGAAACAACAAGGAAAGAGTTAGGGTTTCAAAGATAATTTGGGAGTTTCACGTTCAATCGACAATGTGAGGTTCTTACGGACTTCTACAGGCTAAAGGTAAGTCTATTAACTCATTATAGGCTTGATTTTAAGATTTGATAACTAGTTGAAATCTTAGGGTTCACTGTTTATGCAAGGTTTATTTTGATTTCGTATAGGAAATGTAGATTTGTATTAGTTGAACCAATTGAAGCATATAATGGTCAAATATGAGTTGGATATTAGTTGGAATGTGTATATTTCATTTTAGATGAAAATATGAGTTAGGAATACTCACTGCCATGGGATTTTATAGTTAGAAATTAGTTAAATGGCATCGGTTAGTAAGCTTCATGATGTGTCGTGCATCAACTAAGCGATCATAGCCATGCTTTCCACGAGCATTGCATTTAATGCATATATGTTAAGTTATTTGGAATTGTGGAATTCACTATAAGTATGCATGTGTGGTATCAGGTTTTGAGAACCCGTGAGAAGGGCCGAGTGATGAGGATCGGTAGTAGGAGTGGTTACCCTCCCCTTACAATGAGTAAATTTATACATACACATTATATAAATAAAATGTATGTGATAATTATATGTATGCTTTGTGTGTTTAACAAGCCGTTTTTTATAATTGAAATGAAATCTGTTTTACATGATATTGGAAGATTTTGTTTAGTTGGACTGCTTATTGAAAATGTTTTGATATGTATACATGCTGAGATGGCCGGAGAGGCCTGAATTGTTTAATTGATTTAAAATCATTGTTGAAAATAATTTTTCTAAATGAAATGGCCAGGGAGGCCAGGAATTATTTTATATGATGTATAATCATTGTTTTTAAAATGATTTATAAATGCATGTATACTAGTGATGAGGACGGCAAGGCTAGTTATTGTTTATTGGCCAGTGAGCCATGTTATTGATTGTATATACATAGAGATAGTCTATCGACGGATCCACTGAGAGGCCGCATAGGTGAGTGGAGCTGCAGTAGGGTTGACATAAGGGGAAGAGGCCATGGCAAGCCCACTTTGTGCCATGTACGTATGTGCGATTTTAGTGACCCTATAGAAAGTCCTAGCGGCTTGATAGAAATCTTATGGATTTGACGGATTACGAGGACAGTCGCTCATGTTACCAAGTGACTACTCGAGGCTAACATTAGTGAGGCGGGCTAGTTTTATAAATGCATGCTTTACATGAAAATAAATGATTTTACAAAGCATAAGAAATGTTTTTCTATTTAATAAATCTTTATGGCATATGGTTTATGCATGAAAAGCCCACTGATGGTTACGAATTTTGTTATGACCAAGGTAGCATGTCGAAGACGTATGGGTAGCCCGATTGTTTATTTTAAAACTGTTGCAGACTAATAAAATGTTTTGTGATTATTGATTTAAATGACATGTAACTGTACATATGTATATTTGAGTACATTGTGACATAAATCCCAATATCTGTATTTTGAAATGCATGTGCAGGTATGTATAGCAATATGTATGTATATACTCACTGAGTATTATTGTATACTCAGCCCTCACAATTTCAACTTTCAGATTAGGTATTTTTGTCATAGTCAGGGTTGTGATAGCAGTTGAGCGCACACGACGCTCTTGGTATGTTTCTTTGTCTTGACTCATAACTATGGTTCAGGTCCACTTGATATGTATTTTCCTAGGAATATGTAGTTATTTTGGATTGGTTTTATTTTGAATCCAGAGGGAGGAATTGTAAAACTTACTATTTTATTCAACCCATATATAATGTTTTAAATTGATAATTTTATAAATTGTGTATGTTAAGATGAATTGATAACGGAGACCAATTCTTTGACGTTGATTATCCCAAGAATGGAAATTCAAATTATAAATTGTTTACAGGTTTTAAATGTTTACAGGGAAGTCTTACAGGCTCTCTTGATACATTCTAAGGTATAGGCTGTATCATGAGGGTCTGTGGCGATTGTCACAAAAGGACCCCAGGGTCGGGGCATGACACATGATTTGTTGTATCACACAAGATCACGTTGTTTATGTTAATTAGAATTCTAATACCCATTAGGAAATTATTTTTTTATTTTTTTATTTTCCTATTTGCATAAAAGAGGGTTATGTATTTTGATTAAAATAATGGGAGGTTATCATGAATAAAGTATGATTCTTAATATATTTATTACTAATAATGTTTGTTATATCTTGTTGTGTTAAAATGTAGATCACAATGGCTGCTTTAACAAGTCTACTTATTCGAATATGCTTACAAATCCTAATTTCTCGGATTAGTTATGCAAGTTAAGAATTGTTATCACTTGCGGGCATATTGCCTATGTTCTTGAGGAAGAGATGCCCGTAAGTGTTATGGATAATGCATTTGAGGAAGATAAAAAAGTTTTTAAGAAATGGAAAGACAATGAGGCTATAGCAAAGTGTTATATGTTAGCCTGTATAAATATTAAGTTGTAAAGGCAACATGAGAAAATGGATGCTAGATCTATTTTACTTCACCTTTAGGAAGCAAAGTCGAACCGCTAGATATGAGATATCTAAGGTTCCTTTTGGGTCTAGGATCTCTCAAGGCAATTCGGTAAATGATCATGTGCTTAAGATGAACTGCTATATAGAACGCCTTGCAGATTTAGGTTTCCTAATGGATAATGATATATCTATTGATCTTATTTTGCAATTCCTTCCTTAAATCTTTTTTAACCTCATCAACTTTAATATGAATAAGATTAAGTGCACATTGACCAAATTTTTAAATATGTTAAAAATGGCTGAAGCACAAATCTTATCGAACAAAAGTGAAGTCATGATGGTTAAAGTTGGTTCTTCTTCTATCCTTGTGAAAGATAAAGCTAAATAAGTTAGGAAAAAAGAATAAGTCACTTAAAAGAAAAGGCAAAATAAAAAAGAACAAGGTCACCAAAAAAAAGCCCAAAGACACTTATTTCTATTGCGAGAATGACAATCATTGAAAGAGAAATTGTAAAGAGTATCTTGCAATGTAGGCAAAGGAGAAGCATGGCGATACTTCACGAGGTATGTTTGTTATTGAAACAAATTTGTCACTAAAGAATAGTTCTTTGTGGGTATTAGAAATCAAATGTGCATCTCATATTTGTAATGATGTACAGATCTTGGCAAATAGAAGATAACTCGAAAGCAATGAAGTAAACCTACGTTTGGGTAATGGTTTAAGAGTTGCGATATTAACCATAGGCATCGCTCAAGTTTAGCTATCTTCGAGGAAGACTTTAATTTTGCAAGACTGTTTTTATGTGCATAACATGGTTAAAAACATTGTATTCATTTCTTAACTAGATGTAATGGGTTTTGAACTATGTTTTGTAAACAATGGTTGTACTATATTACTAAATAAATAATTATTTGGTAATCGTATATTGTAAAATGGTTTGTACATACTTGATGTAGAAAACATGGTCTTACTTGTTAAACATATCGATAAAGAAAAACAAGTTAGTCTAATCATAACATATCTATGGTATTGTCGACTTGGTCATATTAATAAGAAAAGATTGCACAAGTTAATTAGAAATGGTTATTTGGATACAAATGATTTTGAATCATTTGATACTTGCAAATCTTGCATTAAGGGTAAAATGACCAAAATACTCTTTGTCGGACATGGGTAAAGAACATCAGATGTATGTGGACTAATGACAACACATGTCAGAGGTGGTTATTCTTATGTCATTACATTCACAAATGATTTCTCAAGATACAAATACATGTTCTTGATGAAACACAAATCCAAAGCATTTGAGAAATTTAAAAATTTAAGAATGAAGTAGAAAACCTAATTGATAAAAGTATTAAAATTCTCAGATCAGATCGATGAGGAGACTACTTAAGTTATGAATTTTTAAATTATCTTAAAGCTTATGGGATTATGTCCCAATAGACTCCTACTGCTACACCTTAACTTAATGATGTTTTGGAAAGGAGAAATTGTACACTATTAGATGCGGTACATTTCATGATAGTTTTGCCGATCTTCCAACATCTTTCTAGGGTTATGATCTAGAAACCGTAAATTACCTGTTGAATAGAGTTCCATTGAAATTAGTATTACGGACTCTATATGAGATATGGAAGAATAAAAAACCTGACTTTTAAGTATGTTAAAGTTTGGGGTTGTTCGGCTTTTATGAAAAGGCTCAATCTAGACAAACTTGATTCAACAAGTGTTAAGTGTAGGTTTAAGGGATATCCAAAAGAGTATGTTAGATATCAGTTTTATCATGATAAAGAGCAAAGAGTGTTTGTCTCCAAACACGCTATATAATTAAAAATAGAATTTTTAATTAAAGAATATAGTAAACAAAAGATAGAAATTGAGGAAATTTCTAAACCACAACCTATTATTACACTTTTGGAAGAACCTATTCAAGAAAAGTAAACACATAGTAGAAAGTTTTTGACATGATTTTGATTTTAGATTTATGAATATGTAAATTTGAAAGAGATTTTATTGCTCAGAATTTGAATATGATATTGCTTTTAATTTCGAATTGAATTTATTTATAGTAAAGGTTGATTTTTATAAATTCAAGTTGTTATTATTTTAAATTATAAATATCCACTCACACATCTCGTCAGTTTAGACCCAATGAGCAAAATTACCCTATCCATGATTTAGAAATAGCAGTGGTTGTCTTTGCCTCAAAATATAAGGGGCACTATTTGTATAGTGAGGCACAATGGACTGTAATAGCGGTAACTTGATAGCCGAAGTGGGCCTGAAGTGGTAACCACACCTAGGGCCGGGGTCTAGGTCTAGGTTTTTACAGAAAGGTGATAGTAGATAAAGAGCCAGATAGGGTGGGATGCAAAAGAAAGTTATCATGTGTATAATGAAGGTCTTCTAAGAAAACAGAATAAAATAGTAAATTCTTGGATTAAGAAATGAAGAAAGTTATTACAAAGTATATATTAAAATGCCATATAAGGCAACAAGTTAAGGTTATGTATTAGCGGTCAGCCTAAATATTATAGAGTTTAGATGTTTTTAAATGGAAGTGGAACCAGATCATCATGGATTTAGTGTTTGGCAAATCAGAGTGAATGATACAGAGGTTATAAGTATGTTAGGACTGGTGTGATAGATTCTGAAGGTAAGTAAGACCAACACTTGCTGTTAATTGAGGTTATGAACAATAGCAATAGTAGATAGAGAGATAAGAAAACCTCACTCTAGATGCCAAAGGTATATGGCAACACCATAAGAACTAAGTGACCACCCCCAATTGACCACCAATAAAGATGTTCGTATGTCCTAAATTGATTTTATTCAAGAACGAATCATTATAAGGGGGAGAATTTTAATGATTGAAATTCTACGTAATAGTTATAGTAACGTCTTGGTGGCCGGAATAAAATATTTCGAATGTAAAAGGTTAATAATTTGAAAAATAAGTTAATTTTAAATAGTCCAAGAGATGATCCACGAGATTTGGCCAAACAGGTTGATAGGATTCATAAGAAAAATTAGCTAAATAATTTTTTTTAATGATTTTAAATAATTTAAATAGCAATTGAGCTAAGTAAATTAAAGTGTAAATAAAGCTCAATTTAATCCAAGCCCATGGTTGGCTCATTCTCATAATATAAATTAAAATCTTTCTTTTCATTTTTGTTTTGCTTTCTTATTTTACAGAAGTCAAGAGAGAGATAAAGAAGAAAAGAAAAAAAAAAGGCTAACGGTAGAGGAAGAGAGCAAAACCTATTAGAGATATGCTTAGAACCAATCATATCATATGGTTCAGGGATATCATTCCTTGTATATTATATATTTCTGTAATTAATTGTAAGTTGTTTACGATTAATAAAATGGCATTTTATATCATTTTGCATTTACAGTTGCTTAATAAATAATTAATGCAGAATGAGATCTCGTGATGTATTATGATATAAAGACTTTATCTTCAAAGAGTTGTAGATATGGGTACAGAGTTTTGATTTGAATACATCTGAATTAGTTCTCGATTAAGGTGATGTCATATGGGACTATGACATTGCATGACTGGTATGTTTGCCAATGATTAGTATTGGATACTAATAGTTGGATGACGAATCTCATGTCACAAGAGAATAAATATAGGTAATATATTAGAGAACGTGTTACTGAACATGACTAAACATGACGAATCATATGGGTGATTATCCACAGTTAATGATACATAACACAATCGTACTAGTGTACCATTAGTCCTTTGACCTAAGGTGTCATGGCTGCCATCTGCATTGAGGCACATTGTTCACTTGTGTATATGGAACTGGGTTAGCCATGCTTGGTAAAAGAAGCTTGCTAGCAATGTGTTATTGGTGTATGAGGACAAGCAATAACCAAGACAGAATCTGCTGACTCAGATATTTAAGCTTGAGATCTTAGGAGGGGATGTCATACATGGGAAATGAAATCTCTGGCAAGGGTACGTGTTTTCAGAAAGGAGTTTTCGAATACACGAATCCCGTATGTGATTCGAAACCCTGTTCCTATGATTAGGTTAGGAGTTTGATGATTTCATGACTCGCAGTTGTTCGGGAAATGATAGTAGAAGGATGTTACTACATGCATATACAACTATATGGGTTCATTTATTAGTGTCTAGGGTTCATGGCTTCTTGCCAGAGGTTGCGCATGATCATTTAGAACTTTGGCTACAAGTAGTTATACCAAAGTGATGTGAAAGGGTTCATATCCACTCATGCCCAGTTCATGGTAAACCCAGGCGGTTACACACATATGGGTTACTTGTTGATGATAGTTGTTGCCATGTACAATATTTATTTAGTTAATAATATTGTTACGATACTTGATTGGATGGCAATTTAATTTTTTATTGTAAAGCTTTAATTTCCTAACCAAGACGTGCTAGCACACATATACGTAGAAAATATTTCAGTAATAATTTAGATTACATAAATATAATTTACAGATATTTGGAAACTAAGAAAATATATTTTTGTCATAAGAATATTAATAAATAAATTATTTATTTATTAATGATTAAATAATTGTTATTTGATCAATTGATCCTTTGTTGATAAACGTCACCATATGATGTTGCCAAGTGTCATTTTGTTGGAGATATACCTATAACCAATCGTATATATAACTTTGTAAATTATTGTAAATTAGTTTATGATTAATAAAATGACATTTATATCATTTTACATATACAG
>JAXCLQ010070968.1:0-13176 GCA_035584115.1 Cedrela odorata
AATATATCACTATATGCACCTACACAACTGTCATAATGTCTAAACATAAGTGACTGATGAGATCAGTCGCCCTAATGTCTAAACATAAGTGATTGATGAGATCAGTCGCCCTTTAACTCATAAAGGTGATCTGACTGTGTATCGATCTACCCGAATCAGTTAATCTCATAATTAACTATTTTACAATCGAGAACATTTAGAAAATATGTCGTTATGTATTGACTCTTATCTATGTAATCATCATCAGAAGTCAAGACCTTGGCATATTTTCAAAGGTATGTCATGTCCTTAATTTTAATTAAATATAAATAAAAAAATACACATATATCATAAATATGTACATGACATAAAATAACCATAATGTATACAAGCATATATAAATAAATTGTCGGAAGATTGGCTACTAAGGCACCAAATCTCAAACATTGATAACCTATGAACTTGCAATTATGGAATGTTGTTTTATCACCTAATATTCTCATGGCTACTGCCTGTGCACTAACTCTTTTTCCATCTGTTATTGGTGCTGAATTCTAAACACAAACCGAAAGAAATGATAGCTATTATTAACTTACATAACAATTCACAAATGCCATGCTTTAATTATTACATTTTAAAGCTACTAATACACCATGAACTTTATACCAAACCAACTTGCTCCACTTTTATAATACATGTGCAATATATGGAAGGAAAATGAGTTATAATTAATGATCTTTTCTTCTTCTTTCATTAAAGAATTTATATTTGAAATTGAACTTCAACTTTAGAGTTGCTAGCAATTATTTCGCTGTAAACTTTTTAATTTATGTTTTATAGATCGAAATATATACATATTTATATGTCCAATTAGTTAGATATTTGAAAATAAACCCCTTTTTTTCCAGACAAATGAAGAGTATTATGCTAAACGAACAAAATTCTCTTTCTTGTTCTATTGATTTTTGTTTATATTTACGCCCATAATATTAATTCAATCTTTATATTTATAAAAGTATTTATACTTGCTTGACTGAAATAGTTAGTTTCACAAGCATAAAAAACATTTGAAGTGGTTTCTTTAAAAATTACATTTCAACAAATATTTAATAAAGAGTAATACCGATACAACACATCCTAAAAACTATACGTTCTCATTGGAAAGAAAGCAATTACACAATTTTGTTGAAAGGACCAACGCATACATGATAAAAAGTAGAAGAAAAATAACCAAAGCAAGAAGGAAGAATGTACCACAAATGCGATATTAATATATTAATAGCCATCAAGTAGCAACTTTCTACAGCCACAATTGTACTATTTACCGTACCAAACTCAAATGCACTGCCGTTAAACACAATCCTCGGCATGTCATTTGGTTCCCCATAAAACGTTACAAACTTCTTGAAGGAGTCAACGGTGATCTTCTCCCAGTACTTGTTAAGGTAATAACAGAAGCTGAGTTTGAAGCATGAAGCTAAAAGCTGCTGAGTTAGAAATCAAAGGCTTAAAGCTAAAATGAAAGCTACTGAGCTTGAAGCTTGAAGCTAAAGAAGTTTGATGAAGTTAAAAGAGCAAGTTGGTTATATAGGTTATATGCCCTAGATCTAATAGGGATGAATATGTAATTGTATATTGTTGTATTGATTAATAAAATTGATAATTTATTTATAAGTTTTTTCTATATTGACTACTTATATATAATGTCCTTAGAATGACAATTAAAGGAAATAATTTTAAACAGAATAGTGACCCGAGCATGCTCTGTTTTCGTGAGCAGTGAAAGTGCAACGCACAAAATCGATTTTCGGGTGCGCAACCATCACAGGAGAGCCATGACCATCACATGGCCATGCAAAAATGGATTCCCTTCTAATTTGGACATGCACACATGCATGTTTGGTCTTTCAAAACAATTTTAAAATTCAAATCACAAGCTCAGAAGTCTTACTCCTTTGTTGTGATCCGGTGCAGCAAGTGAACAACTTTGCTTGCTTCCTCAGGTGGTCCACACGTCAGAGTGATGATGCCAGTTCTAGCTTATTTGGGATCTTCAAGCTTTGGTTTAAGCTTTAATAAGCTTACCAAGCTTTCTATCTCTAGATGCTTCCTTCTCTCTCTTCTGTTTTTGCTCTAGTTCACAACCAAGTATAACTAAGCTGGCTTCACAAAATAGGTTACTCTCTTCTGTTTTGCTTTAGTTCATAACCAAGCATGACTGAGCTTGCTTCACTAAGCAACTCATAATTGAAGAAGAAGAAAACTTACTCAGTGTCACAAAAAACAGAGAAGAGAAGGTGTTTTTACGTATACTATATATATATATATATATATATATTTTTGCTTAACACACACTTGCCTTATGTTTATTAAATCCAATTTTATTGACAAACCTTCATCGACTCCGCCTATGCAATTAACTGATTTGCATTTACAAATCATCAAAATGAATTCAATGTAAAATTGAGTCATTGTTAAGTTGGTGGGCACAGAATGCATTTAATCAATTTCGTACATGTATTAATATAATATATATACATTAATCAAATTAACACATATACACTTATATTAATAATTAGAGAGATAATTACATAAATATATATATATACATACATACATATATTAATAAATATCTTACATATATATTATTACTTTAATAATATATATACATATATATATATATCAATAATAATTTTTAGATATTTATTATTATATTAATATAATTACATCTGCAAATCATATTTACGGTATCCCAAAATTAAACAGAAACTTTTCCCATGCATATGCGTGCTAGTGCGTCAGAGCTAGGAAATATATTCTTTACAATAAAGAATCAAATTGCTACCCGATCAATATCTGTACAATATCAATAACCATTTAATGATTATTGTATAGTAGCAATAGCCATCATCATCAAGTAATCGACTATGTTTGTGACCTCTTGGGTTCACTATGAGCTGGACATGGGTGGACACGAACTCCTTCGTATCTCTTTGGTACAACTCTTTATAATTGAAGTTTCCAATGATTATGCGTAACCTCTAGCAAGTTGCCACAACCCCCAAACACTAATGAATCCATATAGTTGTACGTTCATATAGTAAAATCCCTCTGCTGTCAACTCTCGATCGAGTGCGGGTCATGGAATCGTCAAACCCCTAACTCAATCATAAAAACAGGGTTTTAAATCATATATAGGAATCATATATCCAAAAACACCTTTTCGAAAACACGTATTCTGCCCAAAGATTTCATTTCCCATATATGACATCACCGCCTAGGATCTCAAGCTCTAATATCTGAGTCAACAAATTCTATTTTGGTCATCACCTGTCACCATATACCAAGAACATATTGCTAGTAAGCTTCCTTCACCAGACATGGCTAGCCTAGTGCAATATACACAAGTGAATGATGTACCTCAATGTAGAGGGTAGCCGTGACACTTAAGGTTAAACCAATGGTATATTAATACGACTGTGTGACATATCATTGATTGTGGATAATCACCCATGTGATTCATCAAATTTGGTCATGTTCAGTAACATGTTCTCTAACGTATTACTCATGTTTATACTCTTGTGACATGAAATTCGTCACCTAACTATTAGCATTAAATACTAATCTTTAGCAGCAGCAAACATACCAATCATGCAATGTCATACTCTCATATGACAATACCTCAACCGAAAACTGATTCGGATGTATTTAAATCAGACTCTATACTCATATCTATAACTCATTGCAGAAAGAGTTCTGACGTCATAATACATCACGGGATCTTATTTTGCTTTTTATACATAATATTTATATATACGCAACTGAATATGCAAAATGATATAAATGCCATTTTATTAATCATAAACTAATTTACAATTAATTACAAAGTTATATATGCATAAGGATGATATCCTTAAATTGTATGACATAATTGGTTCTAGAACACATCTCCAACAAACTCCTACTTGCACTAGAGCCAATCACTGTGGTATCTAATACTTATCCTTTCCAGGTGGTGATCTAGTTGCTGCTGTGTCATCAGCTTAGTCAGCATGTCCACCATGTTATCTGCAGAGGGCGTTTTTTGCCCAACAATTTGTTTATCTAATATAAATTCTCTGATCAAATGGTATTTTCTCTGAATATGTTTAGACTTCTAGTGAGACCTCGGTTCCTTAGCCTGAGCTATAGCTCCAATATTGTCATAGTATAAAGCTACTGGGTCAATTATGGAAGGAACGACTCTAAGTTCTATAACAAACTTAAGGATCTAGACAGCCTCTTTCACAGCTTCAGAAGTAGTGACATACTCAGCTTCTGTAGTGGAGTCAACTATGGTAGTTTGTTTGGAACTCTTCTAATAGATAGCACCTCCATTATATATGAAGACAAATGCAGAGATAGACTTTCTATCATCTACATCTGATTGAAAAACAGAATCTGTGTAACCCTCAAGTTTCAACTTATTACCTCCCCTATAAGTCAAAACCAGGTTTTTAATTCTTCTTAAGTACTTTAAGACTCATTTGACTGCAGTCCAATGTTTTTCTCCTAGATTAGCCTGATATTGTCTCGTAATACTCATAGCATATGCTATATCAGGTTTAGTATATATCATAGCATACATAAAACTACCTATTGCCGAAGCATAAGGAATCTTCTGCATATGCTCACGCTCAGCTTTAGTTTTAGGTCCCATTTCTCGATAGAGATGAACGCCATGATTACAGGGTAAAAAACCTTTTTAGAACTATCCATACTGAACCTCTTTAGTACTTTATCTATGTACATACTCTGGGAAAGACCTATCATTCGTTTTACTCTATCTTTCTATATACGAATACCCAAAATAAAGGTTGCTTCTCTTAGATCTTTCATGGAGAAAATATTAGATAACCACAATTTAGCCTTAGATAACATGCCCACATCATTTCCTATGAGTAGTATGTCATCTACATACAATACAAGGAATATGATGGCATTGTTATTCCCTCTTCTGTGAACATAAGGTTTATCAATATTACTAATGAAGCCAAACGATTTGATTGCATCATTGAATCATATGTTACAACTTCTAGAAGCTTGCTTTAATCCATAAATGGATCTATGTAACTTACATACATTATGACTATCATCAAATGCAATAAACTCAACTGTCTGTTGTATGTATATGGTCTCCTTAATGAAACCATTAAGGAAGGCTGTCTTCACATCCATCTGCCATATCTCATAGTCATAATAAACTACAATAGAAAGTAATATCCGAATGAATTTAAACATGGCTAGAGGCGAAAAGGTTTCATCAAAATTAACACCTTGCTTCTTATTATAACCCTTTGCCACCAACCTAGCTTTAAAAGTCTCTATTTTTCCATCTTTGCCTAATTTTCGTTTGTAAACCCATTTACAACCAATAGGAACAATTCTTTCTAGTGGATCAACAATTGACCACACCAAATTAGCATACATGGATTCCATTTTGGATTTCATGACCTCAAGCCATTTTTTTGAATCGATATCTACTATCGTTCTTTATAAGTTCTAGGATTTTCCTTTATATATCTTCTCCTATCATAAATGATTCAAAATAATTTTCAGAAAGAAAATAATATCTCTAAGGAGAGCGTGATATCCTAGTAGATCTGCGAAGAGTTTGGTCTACAGAAGACTGAGGATCAAACCGAACTGGTTTATCAACATAAACTGGTTCATTTGCATCAGCAAGCTCATCAATCTGAGGTTGATCATCATCAAGCTTTCCAAACTCCTCTGAAAACTCAATCTTCCTACTTACACCACGGTCTTCAATGAACTCATTCTCGAGAAACTTAGCATGTCTACTGATCAAAATTCTTCGATCAGCATGAAAGTAGAAATAATATCCTAAACTATCTTTAGGATATCTAATGAATTAACTTCTCTTAGATTTAACATCCAACTTTCCAGTGTTAACTACTTTAACATAAGCTGGACATCCCCAAGGCTTCATATAATTGAAGCTTAGAAGCTTTCCATGCCATATCTCATACGGTGTCTTGAGAATTGCTTTCGATGGAGTCCTGTTTAAGATATATATTGTGGTATATAGGGCATATTCCCGAAGATATGTAGGTAAATCCGTGAAGTTCATCATATATCGTACCATATCTAATAAAGTACGATTCCTCATTTCTAATACACCATTATGCTGTAGTGTATAAGGAGGTGTAAGCTGAGAAAGTATACCATTAATCTTAAAAAATTTTAGAAATTCAATACTTAAGTATTCACCTCCACGATCAGATCGTAGAATCTTAATACTCTTTCCTGTTTATTTCTCTACTTTAGCTCTGAACTCTTTGAACTTTTCAAAAGATTCAGATTTGTACTTCAATAAGTACACATAACCATACCGTGAGTGATCATCAGTAAAGGTTATGAAGTATGGAAACATCTTCTGGCTATTTCACTAAACAGACTATATAAATTAGTATATATCAATTCAAGAACTTCACTAACTCTATTCCTTTATTCAATAAAGGGCGACTTGGTCATTTTACTTTGAAGACAGAATTCACATGTTGGGTAGGGTTTAGAACCCAATAGACTTATCACTCCATCTCTACCCATCTTCATAATCCTCTTATCTCCAATATGACATAATCTATGATGCCATATAAGTTTTAAATTAAGTTCATTTTTAGATCATTTCTTATTAATAGTATTAGTTATGTTAATTTCATTAGTCTCAAGAACATATAAACCACTTACATTCAAGCCATTGCCAATCAATTTATTTTTCTAATAAATACAATATTTACACCCATCAAACATAAAAGTGTAACCTTGTTTACACATTTGATGAACTGACAAATGTTTCTATTTGTAGTATCAAAATATATAATTTTATACAATACAAAAATATGACCCAAAAACAGAACAATTCTGCAAGTCCTTAAGTAAGTGGCAGCAACTGTTACTCCATTTGCCATCTTCAATGTCACTACACCCTCCTCCAACAACTGCTTACTGTGAAGGTCTTGTAACGACATACAAATATGAGAAGTGGTAGCTGAATCAATTATCCAGCTATTTGAATCTAAACTAACATTTAATTTAGTTTCAATAGCATGACAAGAAAGCATACCTTGTGTCTTCCTCTGTCTCAAGCTCTCCAAATAAAAAGGACAATTCCTCTTCTAATGTCCCAACTTTTTGCAATGATGACACTTATCATTGACTTGACTACTAGCAACTCGTTTACTCTTGCCCTTTTTCTTTTTCTTGGAGAATCCTCCTTTGGGTCGAACCCCGGAGGACTTCTTGCCTTTACTCTTCGATGTCTTACCATAAGATACCACAGTAAAAACAATCTCCTTCCCTTTACCCTTTGAAAATCTCTTATGAAATGAAATGATTTCATTCATAAGTTCAAGAAGAGTATGATCTAGACAGCCTTTGAGGTTTATCAAATCCGTCTGCAACTCAAAGTCCATAGAAAACACCAAAGAGGCCAAATGACCTATGAAGTTTATCATCTTCATAAGATGAGAATCCGGAGGCACTCCCAGATTAAGCCTCATTCCAAACAAAGCAGCGGACAACTCGCACCTCTTGTAATTAAAACTCTTCCCAAACAAATCCACCAAAGAATGATAGATCGATGAGGCATCCTGCATGTCTTCATGCTGAGTTTACAAGTCATCACTCATAGATGCCAGCATATATGATCTTACCTTGAGATCATCATCCTTTTATTTCTAGAAGGTATCTCTCTCCTCAGGTGTAGCCTCTTTTTGCGCATAAGCCCTTGAAGAACATAGCTAATTTTTTCAGAATCTAGAATAATTCTAAAATTCTGATATCAAACCTTGAAGTTAGATCTAGTAAGTCTGTAGATATCAAGGATTTTGAGAAGAGGATTACTCATTATTCTTTCACTAGAAAAGAGATCTGCAGAAAATGAAAAAATATGTCATAATGTATTACAATATATATGTAACTATTCAAATATGGACTTTAAACCAAATAGTGCTCCCACTACTTCAATTACATCCCATACTCCCTTAATGAGAAAACTGTAATCCTTTACAGGTTTTTGTGAGTGATCATATTCTCATCAAACTCACAAGACCTCGCCTAATAGATGTTGGTCAAGTAAGCCCAACAAGTCAGAAACTCATTTTTGTTTGTAACTCTTTACAAGACATGATCAATTTATCTCTAAGAGAAGACACCTTACCTAACTGATTTTGGCACTTCATCCTAATTAGGCTAGACCCAGTGCCTTTTCTTGAAGAGGAGTGGAAATAAAACCTCTCACCTAATAGATATTGGAAGCCAAAGACCTCCTAATCAAGAAACAAGCTAAATAGACTATGACACCCCGTAAGGATCCTTACCTAACAGATATTGGGTTGCCCCATCTAAGATGTATACAACCTATTTAATTGCATTGGAATGATTGAACCTAATATTTTTAAAAGGAAGATTTTAGTTTTAGGTCTCATTTAATGTATACATCAATATGTATATATCTTATATTGTTCAGTAATGGAATTTCAAATATATATATATATATATATATATCATCCAATAATATTAATTTCAAAAGTTTCACATTATTTATTGATCAAATCAATTTAATAAATTAACAATTAATTTATTAGAGAGATTTAATTGATACAATATTAATTTGTTGATTTTATGTTCATATGGATACTCCCACTAGAATTCTATTAATTCTATGTTGAATCAAAATTTAATTGAATTCACTATTTATTTTAATTTTAATTCGGAGTATTTATTTTTCTATTCAATTAAAATAATTTCAAGTCCAAAAATTTAATTTCAATAAATCAAATTTTTCGGTAACATAAAATTTACTATTCAAAATAATACTTGTATAAGTTGTGACTACAGAAATATCTCGATATTTTGTGATTATATGAGAATGAAGAAAAAATAAAAAATAAATAAAATTTACTCTTTTTTTTAAAATTAAATGAACAGTGCTGGGCGTACACTGACAGGTCAAAACTGCTAGCGTCGACCCATCGACCTGTTTTAAACATAATTGTAACACCCGCAATTTCTTTCGTAGAACACAGCTATGATTGTAAATATACTTGTTAGAGTATTAAGTATTAGAATTTTGAGAAATAATATAAAGTAAATTTATAAAAGTATTTTTTTTAAGTTTGAAAAATATAGTAGACATGAAGGGTAGAAATGGGAATTTTATTGTTAATAAGGTCATTTTTAGAATTTTAGATTATAGATTAAAATAAAAATTAAGTGGGCTAAGAATATATATATATGTGTGTGTGTGTGTGTGTGTGTGTGTGTGCGTGTGTGTGTGTGTATTGGGTCTAATTTAATTAGTTAGGCCCAAACCCAATTAATAAGCCCAAGCCCAATTGGTTATGTTTAAGCCTAATTATCCAAGCCCAAGCCTAAACCCAATTAGTTATGTTTAAGCCTAATTATTCAAGCCAAAGTCCAAGCTCAAGCCCATGTGTATATATATATATATAATAGAGTAAAATAAATAAATAAATAAATAAATATTAAGTTTTTGGCCAAAATTCTCTACACAATCCTAACCGTCCATTTGCTTTAATCTAAACCCTCTACTTGTCACAATTCTAAGCATGTTTTGTGAAAGGATAAACATGGACCATGTTAGTGGAAAATGAGGTGGCTAATGTGATCCCTTGGATTAGTGGAAATAATCTTAACCATCCACGTGTTTAAGTAATTAAATTAATTAAGTATTTGATGTTAATTAGTGGAATCCTAGCCCTTCATGTGTTAATGAGTTAAAATGTTAGCTTTTAACATTTCAAAACTGAAAGCAAAGGAGACATTTATGTGAGAGAAGAAAAGGCAATTAGAGAAGGGAAGAAAAGAGGAAATGAAGGAAAAGAAGAAAAAGAATAAGAAAAAAGAAGGACAAAGGGAAAATTTTGGTAACTTTAAATCTTTCCCACTTAAAGTTTTATTACTAGGTGCTTAGAATAATAGTAGACTTTACATTTTCATGTGACATTAGAAAATTAGAATTGGATATTGTTATTATTATGATGTTATGATAGGACAAATTGGTGGGAGTTTTATTGTTATGTTGTTGTAATGGTATGATTTAGTGGAAAATTGAAATTGATGGAAATTAGAACATGTGTATGTCATAGGATTGTGGTAAGAGTTAAAGATGAGCAAATTCATGTTTTAATTCCAAATTGTAGTAAGAAATTAGTTATTGCTAAATTAATATTATTAGTGCTAAATTATAGTAGGAATTAAAGAGGGATAAAATTGATATTATTAATAATTAATTGAATTGTTAAAAGTAAAAATGGTATTGTGTTAATGATTAATTGACGTATGAAAATTGGAAATGGAATTATGTTAATGTTATATAGTGTTTTAAATGAGAAATAGTTATTGTGTTAATTGGTGGAAATTTAATGGAAGTGTAGTAATAAATAAATATATATATTTATATATTAATGTCAAATGTGTGGATTTGGAATGGCGTATTTGGGAATTTAGAATTGAATCTCGGTAATTGTTTGTAGGCCGAGTTTGTGTGATATAATTGGGAGTGTTTTGGAATTTGATAATGCGATGTTGTTGGAAAACGATAATACTTGACGAATTCAGAATTTTATGCCAAAAGTATTTTCCGAAAATGGTTGTAATATACATATTTAGTTATATGTATGTATAGGTATATATGGAATAGTAAATAAAGTAAATATGATGATAAATGTATTTTAGGAATTCATTAAGTATCAAATTGGGATATATGGATGTAATAGGTAGGTAGCGACAAGTATAAATGCGTAATTGAAATAGATTGTGTTAATTTGATTTTAGATATGCCACATTAATCTAAGAACATACTCGGGGAAAGCGAGAACAAAAGTAAGTGGATCATGCATGCATTTTAATGTTTTGAGATTTTCAATGTTGTAATAAAATAAAAATGTAATTTTAAGGTTTGGTACTCCAATGCAATTCTATGAAATGATTCTATGAAATGTTTGTGAATTTGAATGTTTACGCCGATATCGCATTTAGAAAATAAATATGAAATGTTGTCGATATGTGAAATATTTGAAAAATAATGTATTTTATGGCTTTGTCATTAGTTATACTATTCTGACCTAGTCGAGTCTCGTGTTTATTGCGAGAGTTGTGGACTAGTAAGAATTTTATTTAATACGTTGCACGCATTTTTGTTATATGAATATGAAAATGACTGCTACATGTGGAATATGTAATTACGTTCTGAATCCGGGTTACCGCGGGTGTAGGTGATGCTAACTAACTAAGCCATTTTGAATATGTTTACATTGTAAATAAATTCTGTGTTTAGAAAAGTTTGAAAATGTTTTGGTTATTTAAACTGTGGTATTATGTTATGCATCGACATATAAAAACATGTTTTCATTTGTTTACTGAGATTTGTATCTCAATCTTTATTGTAAAAATTTTATTTTTCAGATAATAGCACATAAGGGTGACCAAGTATGCAAGTGAGGGTACTAGGTATATTCGAAGTTTTTTTGATATATGTAATTGTAGGTTAGCGAAGTAATCTGTATAGACTTGTATATATAAAAACTTACATAAATTGAACTATGTAGGGCTTGTGTAATAGAAGTGATGCATTATATACTATATGTGTTAAAGATATTTAAGGTTAAATGTATGAGTTAAGGGGTGTGACAACAAGTGTCAAAAACGTCGATCCTTCTTATTTGTATTAACCCCAATTGCATGCAAATAGCCATACTCAAACCAAACAGGCCGACCCTTTGAGCATCTGGTATCATTTTCATGCATCAATTATCAGCACTTTTCAAACAGAAAAAGGTTGACATCTATGTATATCAAGTAGAAAGTGTTGACCTCAATTGTATGTAAATATTCATACTCAAACCAATTCAGGTCGACACTTTGAGCATCAGGTGTCGTTTTTCATGTATAAAGTATCGATACATTTTCAAGAACATCGATACTTAGTGTATCAAAACAATGCTCTGTTTCTTTCAACCAATTCCAGTGCTTCCAAAACACTTCAAAACAATCTCCCTTCATCACGCAAACCACAACCAACACATATATGAACATTTATCAACTTCCCAAAACCTGAAACCAAAACACATATGCATGCTCAAATCCAAATGGCTCAAGTACCACTTGAATAAAACAATAACCTGAGCATGCTCTGTTTTCCTGAGCAGTGGAAGCGCGATGCACGGAATCGATTTTCGTTCGCCCGATCGCCGTAGAGGAGCCATGACCACCACATGGCCATGTGGAAATGGCTTCCCATCTGATCTGGACATGCACACATGTATGTTTTGGCTTTCAAAACAGTTTTAAAATTCAAATCACAAGCTTAGAAGTCTTACTCCTTTGTTGTGATTCGGTGCAACAAGAGAACAACTTTGCTTACTTCTTCAGGTGGTCCACACGTCAGAGTGATGATGCCGATTCCGGCTTATTTGGGATTTTCAAGCTTTGGTTTAAGCTTCAACAAGCTTACCAAGCTTTTTGTCTCTAGATGCTTCCTTCTCTCTTCTATTTTTATTCTGGTTCATAACCAAGCACAACTAAACTTGCTTCACTAAGCAGCTTGGTCTCTTCTGTTTTGCTCTGGTTCACAACCAAGCATGACTGAGCTTGCTTCACTAAACAGCTCAAGATTGAGGAAGAAGCAAACTTACTCAGTTTCACCAAAAACAGAGAAGAGAAAGTGTTTTTACATATACTGAATTTTTTTTTTTTTTTTTTTGCTTAACACACGCTTGCCTTATGTGTATCAAATCCAGTTTTATTGACAAACCTTCACCGACTCCACCTATGCAATTAACTAACTTGCATTTGCAAATCATTAAAATGAATTTAATGCAAAACATGAGTCATTGTTAAGTTGGTGGGCACAAAATGCATTTAATTAATTACGTACATGTATTAATATAATATATATAAATTAATCAAATTAACACATATACACTTACATTAATAATGAGAGAGATAATTACATACATATATATATATATACACATTACTTTAATAATATATATACATATATATATATATATATATCAATAATAAATATATACATATATATATATCCATAAACCGTATGACACGATTGGTTCTAGAGCATATCTCCAACAAACTTAAGTTCAATTTATGAGA
>JAXCLQ010070970.1:0-13168 GCA_035584115.1 Cedrela odorata
TGACCATCAAAGAAAGAATAAGAGAAGTTTAGATATGATAACCTCGAAAAATTCATTATTCCAGAATGGATTTCAGACCCATTGAAGTTATTATAAGCAAGATTAAGCAATTTAAGATGGACAAGGTGGAAAAGGCTGCTGGTTGAGTTTATAGAACCATACAGGCAGCTACTGGAGTGATCAAGCTTGATAACATGACCAGTTTCTTCATTGCATTTGATACCATCCCGTAAGCAGCAACCAATATCTCCTTCTAATTCTGGCTTCCATGATGCAATATTAAGACTACTGGAATGAAAATAAAAACTATAAGAACTATTCCCTAGAACGATGAGGCTTTCCTTGAATTGCAACAAAACAGAACGCTCATTATCATGACAGAGTGGCTTCTTAGAAATAGAACAAGTACTGATTGTGAAACGGAAGAATGAGAGGGAAAAAGCTAAGTGCATGAATTTGAAGAAACACAAGGATAAACCCATAATTTCGAAGAAGGAAAAGATTGGTATTACGTAATTTGGATTTGTAAGATTTTAGCTTGCATTTAAAGACATTTTGGGATGCTTAGTCAAGCCGAGTCGAGTCTGTCTTTTTGGGATACTTAGCCAAGTATTTATCTTTTTCGTCCTCTCAAAGCTTAAGTTGAAAAAGAGAGAGGTCCTCTCCCCGAATTACTCTACTGTTTAAGACTTTTAAAGCCAATCACCACGGTTCTATTAAATTTCTCTTCGCTTGTGTTGTTTTTAGTTCTTCAGTTAACTTTCCCCCAATTTGCTTCAATTCCCGTCTGTATCTCTTCAGTGAAATTAGAAATTACAATAGACTTCTCAAGGATTATCCCAAATTCTATCCTAAATGGTGATATGATTTTCATCAATAGAGTAGTAAATTAAGGTAATTAATTAGTTATTTTATAAATAATAAAAATTATTATCCAATTAATAAAAATTACATCACTACTAGAAATACAAATTAAAATATTAATTAGAATACTTATAAAATTAAATATTTGTTTTTAGTTATAATGTTATGAGTCATGAATTTATTGATAATTTTCCTAAATTTTTGGTCTCATTAATTGATTAAACATTGAATTAGAATAATTAATAATTTTTTTAAGTTGTGAAAATTATCTATCTAATAAATAAATAAAAAATAATAATCACTTAGAATAATAAAATATAGGATATTAATTAAGAAAAACATCCAAGTCTATTATATATTCAAACTTATAATCAATTCATTTCTATCATTTGAGTCAAATTAATTTGTTTAATTTATAATATGATTAATGGGTCAAGCTGCCTTTCCTTTCTCCTTTCTCATCATTGCCAGAACTGTAAAATTCATTTTCGTTCACGGCAAGCTTGAATTTTCTGAATGTGAGGGATACGAAAATAATAATGTGAACCCACTTTGATTTAAATCCTATCTCTGAAAAGAAGAAAAAAAAAAGATTTAAAATATAGAACGCTTCTTTGGACACAAACAAATTAACACAAATGATTGAATTCAAAGAAATAATGAATCAAACTGAACAACACCATAAATACGTTGTTCGACAATGTGCCTACGTCCACGAGATCAACACTCTTAGAAAAGTTTTATTAACAACAATGAAGATTACGAGGACGCAGAGGACATTCACAGCGTTCTACTAAGCTCAAGAACACTCTATTTGGATGCCCATATATTATATCTCGAGAAATCATGCCCTGAAGAAACCTCTAAAACCTGTTACTTTGTTTCCCAGCCAAGAAATCAAAACAAATTGATTGACAGACTTAACTACCCAAAACAGAAATAACAGATTTTCAGCCATGTTATTTAGGATTTACTAAATACACCCCCAAATACACTCCTCCACATACACACACATATAGGCTGTTATTCATGCAAATTTTTATGTCGGCCTTATGCTTTGTAAGGTTCTCTACTTTCATTTTTGAATAATTTTTCTTGCAAAATCAAGGATATTAAAGAGATATATATATATGTATATATATATATATATATATAAAATACAACTTCTTATTTAGGTTTATGGTATATGAAAACAGATACAAACCTTGTATATTAGTTTCGCTATCAACTAAGAGACTAGCTAATTAAGGTTTGTAGATTTATTATGTAAAAAATTTCAGAATTTTAAAGAAGTGTGGTATTATTTTGATTTTTTTTTTTTAAAGAAGTTCAGACTTGACACTTAGAGAGAGGCTTTTGATTCACTTGTTTGACTAGAGCAGCAGATTGGTAGATGTCAGGATTTGAAGGATCAATGCATGACAATTTAGTTTATGTACCAGCATTTTCTGTCAGATGATCCGCCAGTGTTTTTCTGTAAACACCTTAATTATTAGCTTCCAATTTTAGGCTGACAATTTAATGGAAGTGTGAGAAAAGAGGGGGTTAAAAATCATTTACAAAGTTAGTTAGCAGTTAGTTTAAGTAGTTAAAATATCAGTTTTCTGTTTAGGCTTGTTAGTCAAGTTTCTGGTTTCTTGTTTTCTTGTTAGTGAGTAATCGAAAATTCCCCCAAACATCTTCATTGGAAGAATTGCGGGAAGTTTATCTTGCATATATGTTAGTTGACTTGCATTGATAAATATCATGGCTTTCCAACTGTCAAAGTATTTTGATGGAAGCTTACCTATAAAGCTATTGTGAGAGAGATCGATGATGCGGAGCTCCGGAAACCAGCAATTTGACTTCGGTTCTCTTATTACAGCATGAAACTTATTGGATTGTAAGATGAGAACATTTAATTCTGGAAGAGCTCCCAACCAAAAGGGAAAAGTATCGTTGATTTGGTTATTCCCAATATCTAGAAACTCTAAATTTATACAATTGGCCAATGATCTCGAAATTCTTCCTTGCAAAAGATTATCATTTAAATCAATCATCCTCAAAGTTGTTCCCTTCGTGACCGTCGTAGGAATTTTCCCAGAAAAGTTGTTGCTTCTTAGTTTTAATATCAAGAGTACAAAACTGAAATTTTCCAAACATTGAGGAAGCTCGCCACTCAGGTTATTGTAAGACAAATCAAGAACCATAAGCATATATTTATAATTAATAAATAAGTTCCCAAAAAAGTTGTTACTTCTTAGTTGTTCCCTTCAAAATGCAAACTTGGATAATAAGCTCGTGGGTGACAATCCCGTAGACGACCAAAAAGAGTAACTCCTCCAATAAGATTTAATGCTCCTGCTACTAGTTCATCCCCTTCTTCTGCAACAACAAGTAGCACCTGATCTTCCATCTTTGATCCCATGTCGTGGAAGAAATCCCTTGTTAGATGTGGACTACCCCAACTATGGGAATATCAAACAATATATGCAAGATGTGACAATTGCAGGTTCAGATGTTAAAAGAATTAAGATATATGAACCTGAGAACATATTATATAACAAACACTAAGTCTCAGAGATAAGGCACAAACTTGTTGTCAGTAGTGTTCCTGTAGAACTTGTAGAAGGAATCCCAATGCTTAGCCTGCCAGGACAACAATTAAGAAGTGAAGGTAAGAACTCATATGTTCAAAGGTTATAAAATATTAGATTTATCACTAATTACCTTTATCTCATAACCTCGGAGCTGTTTCATGGTCAAATTCTGTGCAGGAATCTGCATAGAGAAAGTTTACTCGGACAATTAGCAAGTTCAATGGAAAAAATAAACAAGCCAACTGATTCCCAAACCATTCAAATCTTGCAAAATCATGATCCTATCAGAATAGAAGATTAAGAATGATAAGTTATCGTGAGATTACACAAGGAAAGTCCCTGGAATACTCATATTTTGCAGAAATTATATTATCTTAATTTTCACCAAATAAGATGTTAATGTGAACCAAGAGCGATAAATCTTGGTTAAGAGTTTTACAAAGGTCAACAAAAATGTGCAATAACAGAAGTGATTTTTCGATGTCTCAGCTTGTGCGCTCTCTTTCAAGATATAACCTAGTAGATTAACTTACCTGATAATAATAATAACTCATCAGCATAAAGGATCCAAAAGTCATCCCATTTGAATTGCAAAGGATTTATATATCAGTGGAGTTTTTAACATATGATAGAAATAATAGATAGGAAATAAAAGAACATAAGTTTGGATAATTAGAACAACATTTTTACACTCTTGACAAATATTTTTTCTTTTACTTTGCTTCATATCCATTAAGAACTCATCAAAACTGCACCAATAGATGGAACTTTATGAGCATTTTTATCTTCATATATAATACAACAGAGAACAATGAAAATGAAATGAAGTACCCAAGGTCAGAGATTCAGTGATTGCATAGAAAATGTTACAGAGAGGTAAGTTAAGAATGTATGTCAGGAATTACTGAAGTAGCAAATGCTGATCACATTATATTGAAAGTCACGGTGATGTTTGAAAATAGTTGAGCTCAAGGGATTTAACGAGAGGGTAGTAGGCCTTCGATAATAGCCGGTACCAGAACGACAATGAATGAATTTCACCGAGTAATTTGCCAACCATATACATGCCTTCAGAATTTCAAGTTAGCAGATGGATTTAAGTAATTAAAAGACATTTTACCAATAAAGAAACCGGGATAAGCACTACTTACTTTTTGTAGTTAAGATTTTTCCAGTGGTACTGCATTCCAATCCTCTGCATAATACCTTTTTCTCTCAATTTTTGCCACTCATTTTCAGATGAGAAGGTTACATGCAGCGATGAAACCTGGGACTGTCGAAAGATATCAAAGTCACATTAAGACGGCAGGATAAAGCAAATGAAAATAAGAAACAATTCCTTGTTTCATGGAAAATAGAATATAAAAAAGCTGCAAGGTGCTTTATCTTAATCTAAGTACCCAATCACAATCCTCTGCTAGCAACCATATTATTTGCAAATGGATTCATATGAAATCACAAGAGAACAACTTCATGCATTGCAAGTTGCATTTATGAGATTCATACAATACCTTAGCCATAAGATCCTTCATAGCAGAAATTCTAACGTCAATAACTTGATCTTTGATTGAAGTATTATGTACCAAAATCCTCGGACCAGTTACTGGAGTAAAAGGTACACAACATTGGAACTTTGGATAATATCTTGCTCCATAACTATAGTAGGCATCTGCCCAAGCATGATCAAAAACAAATTCACCATAGGAATGGCTGCATATCCAAATTAAAAAGCGATGAGAAACAGCCAGTAAAGCAGTAAAATTGAAGCTTGTGAACCCATCGTAGAAGAAACTACATGAGAACTTGCTGCATGAACAGCATAGCAGACGCTAAACCTTTTAAGATAGAGCAGAACAACACCTAAAACATTTTCACACTCATCCTTAGCAACAATGTGGCACGGCGTCCATCCTGTTTCCTGAAAACAATGTAAAACCAAAATTAAAATAACAGTTGAAATCTTCAGGCTGTTTGCATTGATCACATACCACAGAACAATAGGACCATAGCCAGATGCAAGAATAAGGAGTATGTATTAGTTTAGGCAATAATTTTACAGAGATTGTTTTAAGATGACGAAGTAATTCAGTATTATTAATCCCACAGAAGGAAAAAAGCTTAAGATTTTTAGAGGACATTACAGCACAGAATATCAAATACCACATTTAAGGGGGGGAAAAAACTGAGTCCAATAAGGACAGAAAAGGATGAGCAGAGATGAACAGATCATCAGGTCATCGACCCAACAAGTGCAAGAGACAGAGAGTTTAGAACTTCATGACGTTAATTTAAGCTTTTGGGTGAATCTGCACACTCATTAGTGACCACTACTCGACAATTCACAGTGAAAACAAAATATGCCCAACAGCAATACATCAACAAGTTTCATTTCCTAAAAACAGTTGCTGAGAAAGAACGGAAAACATACTAGTTATCTATCCATTACTAGATCTGTCCAAAAGGAAAATGTCTGGTCAGTCCCAAATTTCAAACAAATAGCAGCGAATGAGCAACTGAAGATTAAGGGAAGACAGAAGAAACACATAAAATGAATAGTATCCAGATTTCCTCTAAGTCATGAATGCAAAAAAGCGTCTTTGTTTCTACTTGTAGACATGAGAATTGACCAGACATTTTCTTTTTGTTAGTTTTCCATACTTGATTGGCTGATTAACAACCATAAACTTAAAGATGAGCAGCATGGAACGGTAATTATTTACCTTCACGGCACAACCTGTCTCTTCTAAGCTCAAGGGAAACCCATGGATAAGAAATGGATTAAATTTCTCAGGGCCTGTTGCATCCAGAGAACATGCATCCCGTTCATCTGGTGAAACCTCTGAGATTGAAGATATAACTGAAAGGTATATCTTCTTAGGCATCCCCTGATTTTCTGCAGCTCCCTGAATTTATTATCAAAATTTTCCATTAGCTGAACAACATAGCCCGTAAACACAACCACGGAAAGGTAGTATCCATATAATCATAATTTTGGTAGGACTATCAAAAGAAAACACCTCTGGTTCTGACCCTGTTAAAGTGAAATCACCCAGTGAAGAGTCCAATACTTGTTCTCCACAGACTTTTTAGTTCCCAAAATAAAGCACAAATTCGAGATGTCTGCACCCGACCGCCGATACTTTGTCTGCACGGCAATTTTCCCCAAAATTCCAAATATCAAATGCCTATATTTAGATCATCATCTTCGGCATCAATTACAATACATCCTATACATCATCTTGAACACAAACCAAAATGGGGAAGGAATAAAAATATGGCATACAACAAAATATGATTTTAAATGGGATTCGTTCATCCTACAAAGTTCCAATTTTTACATCCGTGCAAGAACCAAGGGTGCAAAAGTACTCTGGGTAAAAACACCTAAAAGCACTCCTAAAACAAATAAATCCCCGAGCAAAACATATGGAAATTTCGGAAATAATTTTTTTAACCCACTATTTATTTATGATTTTGATAGTTCCTAATTTATTTTTATTAAAAAGTCTAATTTTAAATGATTTAGACATTTTTACTCTCATGACTAACTATTAACTACAGTAATCCTACTACAATAAATACTACAGTATATATTCACATAACTCTTAAAATTTTAAACCCTAAAACTACAATATCCAGTAATCCCACTACAGTAAATACTACAGTATATATTCACATAACTCTTAAAATTTTAAACCCTAAAACTACAATATCAGTATATATTTTAATTTTTTTAATTTTAATTTCTTTAATTGCACAAAATTTATATAATAAATAATAATTAGTTAAATTAAATTTATATGAAGATGTAAATTATTAAAAATAAATTTATTAAAATAATTAATAAAAAATAATTAAAATTAATTTCATACCTCATTACTTATTATTTATTTAGTCAATGAAGAAAAATTAAAATTAAAAAATTAATTAAATAAATAAAGTAGTTAATTATAAAGAAAAATTAAAAAAAAAATAAAGTAGTTAATTTTAAAAAGAAAAAGCATTAAAATAAAGAATTAAAAAATTAGAAAAAAAATCGGGCCATTTGGCCCAAGATGAATTTAGTTAGGGCCAACTAATTTTAATATTATCTCCAACTAGTTTCTTTATTTTAGAATTTACATAATTAATTTTATTTACAATACAATTACTACAATAAAATTTAATATTTACATTTATTTATTTTTAATAAATTTATTTTTTAAAATTTACATCTTCATGTAATTTTAATTTAACAAATTATTATTTATTGTATAAATTTTGTGAAAATAAAGAAATTAAAATTAAAAAATTTACATAATAAATAATACCCATTTATATTTTAATTTATTTATTATGAAAATTTTTTTATTTGCACAAAATTTAAAATTTAATGTAATTTTTTATTTTTTATGTGAATTAAAAAAATTCAAAAAACACTGTAGTATTTTTAATGTAGCTACAGTATCCGAGATGGGTTGGTTCAAATGGATTCATCAAGTGGCACTATAGCTACAGCCATGTGCTACAGTAATTTTTTTCAATTTTTTTAAAATTCTTTATTTAATAAAATTTATATAATAAATAATTTTTTTATTTTTTTAAATATACGTAATAAATAATATGTGTTGACATTAATTTTTTTTTAAATTTATAATTTTATATAATTTTTTTATGTGATTTAAAAAAATAATTAAAAAAAAATCGTCTCGAGCCAATTGGCCCTAGATAGATTCATCTTAGGTCATTTTGCCCGAGATGGATTTAGCTAAGGCCAAATGGCTCGAGATGGATTTGGCTCGAACCAAATGGCTCGAGATGAATTTGGCTCGGACTAAATGGCCTAAGTCAAATCTAGCTCGGGCCAATTGGTTAGAGATGGATTCATCTCGGGGCATTTGACCCTTTTTTAAAATTTAAAGCATTTTTTTTTAAAATTTTTTAATTTACTTAATTTTTTTAATTTAAAAAAAAATCTAGCTCGAGCCATTTGGTCCAATTTTTTTCTAATTATCTAAATTATTTAAATTTAAAAAATAAAAAATATATAAACAATACACTTTTTTTTAAATTTTTTTAATAACTACTTTAATTTTTTTTATTTTTTCTTTATAATTAACTACTTTATTCATTTAATTAATTTTTATTTTTAATTTTTCTTCATTAACTAAATAAATGATAAGTAATAAGGTATGAAATTAATTTTAATTATTTTTATTTTTTTGGCATTCTACTGTACTTTTAAATTTTTGGAATTTCAAATTTTTTTAAATATTTTTTTAATTTTAATATTGTCCCCAACTAATTTCTTTATTTTATAATCTACATAATTAATTTTATTTACAATACAATTACTACAATAAATATTGATTATTTATATTTATTTATTTTTAATAAATTTATTTTTTAAAAATTTACATCTTCATGTAATTTTAATTTAACAAATTATTATTTATTGTATAAATTTTGTGCAAATAAAGAAATTAAAATTAAAAAAATTTACACAATAAATAATATGTGTTGACATTAATTTTTTAATAATAAATAATTATGTAATAAATAATTTTTTATTTTTTTAAATATACATAATAAATAATATGTGTTGACATTCATTTTTTTATTTTTTTAAATGTACAATTTTATATAATTTTTTATGTGATTTAAAAAAATAATTAAAAAAAATCATATTGGGCCAATTGGCCCAAAATGGATTCATCTCGAGGAAATTGGCCCTAGATAGAATCATCTTGGGCCATTGGTTTTATAAATTTATTTTTTTAATTCTTTATTTAATAAAATTTGTATAATAAATAATTTTTTTTATTTTTTAAATATACATAATAAAAATATGTGTTGAAATTAATTTTTTTATTATTTAAAATTTTATGTAATTTTTAATATAAAAAATAGAAAAAAATATTTTTTTTATTTTTTTATTAAAATAAAAGTTTTTAAAATTAATTTTTTTAATATAAAATTAATTTTAATTTTTTAATATATCTTTATTTATAATATTTTTCCTAACTAATTTTTTTATTTATCAAATATACATAATAAATAATAACTGATGAAAATATTTTTTTTATTTTTTAAAATTTATATTTTTATTTAAATTTAATTATAGTAAAATTTATTGTAAATAAATTTAATTTTATAAATTATTTTTTATTCTATAAATTTAAAAAATAAAATTTAAAAAATTAAAATTAAAAAATTAAAATATATAAAACGCAGGTACTATAATTTTAGGGTTTTAGGGATTTAGGATTTATCACTATAGTACATATACTACGAGAACACTGTAGTGTGTAAGTTTGTCATGAAGATAAAATTATTCAAATTACGTTAAATTAGATTATTTGGTAAGATTGAATTAATATTGGTCAAATCAATAAATAGGAAGTTAAAAAAAGTTATTATCAGAATTTTTCTCAAAAATAAAAATAAAAATTAAATTAAAACGTAATTAAAATAAAACAAGATTAAAACATATATAATTATATTACTATGCAAGAGAAAAAGAGAGTTACACGTTTAGGAGGAAATTGGAATCGACCGAGAAATGGCGAAGGCTTGCAATAGCTTACTACTGCTACCATTGCCATACCCTCAACCCACTGTGCGCTCTTAGAAACAAAAATAATAAAAATGGAATTACAAAAAAAACGATTAACTCTCTTCCACGTGGCAACCAACCAGACAGATGTCTCTTATTTTTTTATTTTTATTTACTTTTTTTTTTGGGTAATATTTAATAGGAATAATGTGGAAGACTTATTTAAGGACTTATTTTGTCTCTTTCTTTCAATTAGGTCCCTATTTCTATTTTGGTTAATTGATGTAAGTCAAAACCTATTCTTAATGAGTCAAGTGGCTATTTGGTTTCGTTCTTTAATATATATATATATATATATATATAATATTAATAAAATATAAACAATCACAAGCTTTGAAATCACAATATAATATATTATTAATAAAAAAATAAAAAATAAAAAATAAAAAACAATATGTGTATGGTTGATTGCCACGTGGAAAATAGTTAATCGTTTTGTTTGTTTGTTTTGTAATTCCATTTTTATTATTTTTGCTTTTGTTTTTGTTGTTTCTAATATTAATATTAATATTATATATTATTTGTTTAATATTGAAAATCAATGACGATGGGAAGTGTGAAAACTCGTCATTTATCTTATATTATTCAAAAACATTTGTCTTTGATTTAATTGCAAAATTTGAAAATAGCGATGACTAAACATCGTGATTTTGTGTTAGCTTAATTTGATAGTGAATGTAATTTTCTTTTTTATTTATTTATAAGAATTTGTGTTAGCTTCTTATATTGTTATTGATTTTGTATGTATTTTCATTTTGATTTTTCACTGAAAGGAAATTTTGCAGGGTGAAATTTGTAGCTGGTTGCATTATGTTCTCATTTCACCAATCTGCACTTTGATCTGCCTGGTAATAATATCTCATCTCAATTAAATTTCTTCCTATAATAATAATAATAATAATACTTATTTTTTTCTTAAAGACTTTATCTATTTGTATAGTAGTAGTACTTGTATACGATTCAAGTGTATTGTTAACAATATTTAATTTTCTTTTTCAACTTTTATATTAATTAATGTTCTAAATTTAATAATAAAACAAATATTGATTGGTTTTTTTTTTTTAATTTCAAATAAGATTTTTGACGGCACAGCAGTAATGGGTCTTTTTACGAAAATGACCCAATATCTAAAATTTTTAATAAATTTAATTTAATTTAATTTAAAATTTTGTTATATTTAATGAATATGTATATAAATTTCTTTTTTATTTTTGAATGATTGATATTAAATATACATAATATATATTTTTTTAATTTTTCGTATGGAGGTTGGTACTTTTAAAATACGAATTTTCAACAAAACAATTTTTTTTTTTTTCACTAAAACAAAGTTACTTGCTTCGGTTTTTTCATCACATGCTCTAATTTATATTCTTCAAATAATCTTAGGGTTGTGGATTGCTTGGTGAACAGTACAAAAAGCCGGCACTTGCTCTCATGTTCTTTATATTGGAGCTATCATCTTTCATCCTAGACATATGTGGGAGAAACATTCGGGCATTTATTCTGTCAGCATATTTGTTGTCAGTTTTTGTTTTCTCACTTACCATTCAAGCTGTTCTTAACAGTGGTAGAAACTCTGCAACACACAACAGATCTTCACAACAAGCTGAAATACAACTAAGAACCGTTGAAATTGTGTTTTCATTTGTTCAAATGATGATTACGTTTGTGCACTTAATTCTAGCACTTGCCAATTTTAAAATCAATCTTGGCTTATCAATTTTCCCATTGATTTATGCCGGAATTGCTCTGGTTTTAGCTTTCAAATATGGTACAGAAACTTCTGACAGGGCAACAGCCAATGTTCAACCCAGCCAGCCTACTGATCTTGAGGTAATGCTCCGAGAATATAAATATATATACAAAAAAACACTCTTGCCTATATATTTCATCTTGTTATAGTCCAATTGTTGGATTTCTCAATTTTTTCATTGTAATTTTTAATTTTTTTGTTTGTTAAAATTTCTAACTTTTGGTTACAATTCTCAAGCATTTCATTCAAGACTTGTTTTTAATACTAATGTTAAATTATTACCTAATAATATTCTATATCCATTTTCTAATTTCTGTCGAATTACATTTATCTCAACTTTACCCCAAAATTTATTTTTAATAGTCATACTGGACTCTTATATGATGATTTACCCTTTTGAGTGAAGCAATTCGTGAACATTTACATTCCATAATATTCTAATTTTTATATATGTTAAAATTTTAAAATTTCATATTTAATTTTAATATTTTTATTTGTGTGATAGCCAAACCATTTCTCTTACTTTTATTATTCGTTATAATTAATAAACAGAATGCCACTGGAGTTAGTACAGGTTCTGCCAACACATTTTAGACTACACCATCGACAACATTCACTAATAGTGCTGATCCTGTCTCCTATCAAACTGAGGATTCCTTAGTTTGACAACATCGACAACAAATGGATGCTGAAAATATATCTCTGTAAAAGCTATTGCTCGAGAATAGTTGTCACAGGAATGTTTGAGATTCACTAGTTACAAGAAAATGAAGATTGAAGTGCAATTTTGTTGTATCATGGAGCTAGTAATGATATTTGTCAAGTATTTTATATATTATGTAGAAATATATATTCTTTTAAAATTTAGAAGTGCAATTTTGTTGCTAGCTACTTGGTTTACATAATAAAATCTTTAGCTATTGGTTTACAACTAAGAAGGACAAATTATATATTGTAAACGTTACATTATCATCCACAACATTGAACAAGAAGTGAGAAGTTACCTCTCAAAGAAGAAGCATGTGGTGTTGATGACTGATTCTCTTAGTACAGTGTTGACTGATACTAAAAAAAAACAAAGCTATCACCATGGAGATTTTCTTTTAGTAGAGCTTATGCGGAAAACTCAATGCAGCCTTTCAGTCTATCTCAACTTTAAGTCTGCCAAAAGTGAGTTTTCTTTCTTGTCATTTGATTTTATTTTTTAACATGAGAAGATGTATAATTGCTGCAATTGGATTTCATTTATTTTTTGTTTTCTGAATTTTAAATTAAAGAACTAAAATTTCAATTAAAAAATTAAAAAATTGTTTATAAGTTTAGCAAAGTCAGTGCTTGTGGGTATTTCAGTTCTTCTGCTGTTGAAGGTTTAAC
>JAXCLQ010070971.1:0-13165 GCA_035584115.1 Cedrela odorata
TCTCTCTCTCTCTCTCTCTCTCTCTCTCATTGTATTTTCGTACGTTTATACTTATACACGTATCCGCATTGACGACATTATACTGAGTATTTATCAGTCGCGGTCAGATCAATGATCCGATCGCCATTTAATTCTTGCTTCGTTTCTCTGAATTCAATTTCGAACATTTTGTCTCTCATTTTATCCATTTCCCGTAATAAGATCATTCAAAGCTAACTTCTGTGATTCTGCTGTATTCGCAATCGGAAGCGGAAATAAATAAAAAAAATTTATAAGTAGATTTTGTGAATTGATGGAAGGCTTGCATATAATTCTTTAGTCCTAAAATCAATTTTTTTTTTGGCTTAATTAATTTGGCTTTGTGCGAGTGCAGATGTTCCATGTTTGAAATTGGTTTGGTGTGTGATGATAGTAGGGTTTGTGAGAGAGTGAAGTAGGGGTTTGTGTGAATTGTGATGTATTGTGGTGGTAGAGGGAGAGGAGGACGAGGAGGAGAAGAGCTATGGAGTTGTGGGAAGTCAGGGACGTTGAGTTCTATGGTACGCGATCTTGGAGAGCCTTGTCTTTCTCAATCACCTATAAAGGTTGTTATAGCTTTAAGATGCTTTCTAATAAACTTTTATTTTGCTCATTTTATCTTCTTCTTAACTTTATACGTGAACTCAACTTTTTTATACTTCGTTGCTATTATTAAATTCAAATCAGTAGATAGTGAGACACATGCGTGTTTATGGTGGAAAGTAGATGAGCGGTTGAATGGTACGGGCTGAGATTATGATTGAATTTTATTTATGTTGTGAGAACTGATTTATATAGAACACTATAAAAATTGACATTTGAAAAAGAAATTAAGAAGGAGATCAATAGCTTGCTGATGATTTGGCATGCGAAGAAACTTTCTTGAGATATCATTAAGGTGGAATATAATGGACTACTTTGTGTTTTGTCCTTCTTCGGACATGAAGTGGGTTGCCATTCAAGGATATTGGATTCTTCACTGAGGGCCTGTTAAAGAGGATGATCAGAGTGCATGTGAATACTGGCAACAAATAAAATTAGATGCTATTTGTGCTTTAAATTTTCAATGAAGATTGTATTGATATGTGATTGGTTGATGAAGATAAATCTATGGTGTTAATAGAGCTAACCTTTCCTGCTCTCTCTCTAGTCACAAGGTTGGCAGTATCTACATATATGATGTGGAAGGTCAGCCTTAGGATAAAAGGAGAGATGTGATGTGATGAAGCAATGTAGGGATAAGGAAGAATGGGGTAGAAGCTGCAGAGTGACAACACAATGGAAGTCAATATTCAAAGTGATTTTGTGAGCATTAACTGTGGCCATTGCTACTGGTATATAGACACTTTGGAGCATAGAGAAGTTCACCTTTCAATAAGTTTGTTGATGGAGCTCGGATAAAGATCTATTATAAATCACCATCTTCCTATCTATCTGCTAAAAAAATTTGGTATGCCTTTTTCTTGCTTGTTTACAAATGTATGTGGTATGAAATGTCAGTTATTTTCATCTTCCTTTTGAATAGATTTTGTGGGGTTAGAATGCAACTTGAGTGAGCTGGTTTTTGGGTTAATTGTTAATTTACAAACAAAGATGTTCTTCTGTTTGTTTCCGTTTCCTTTTTGGTTTAATCATAACTTATTGTCATCTTTCTTTTTTCCACTTTTTCATGAAAATATGTCTATAATCTATTATTATTGTTAATGTTACAGGTAAGCAGAATGCTTAAGCCAGAAAAATGGCAAGCAACTTTTGATGGTGATGGAAAGGTTTCAAGTTTTCAGAAAGCACTCAAGTTGATTCTTCTGGGGGTATGTTGTTTCACCATCATCATATTTCCCACCATCATCATATATCCCAAGTTCTTTTAAATGATGCTCGTGTTTTAATTGCATTTTGTTACTTGTTATCCTTTGGTGAAGTTATGTATTTTTTGCTTGTTAGCATAATTGTGCTTCAACAATACTGGAGTATGATTATGATAGGGAAACATAAGGATTGTGGTTAACCAATTTGTAAAAACATTTATCAGAAGTATATATTGTAAAATACAGAAAAAGAGGCTAAGGTAAAAATTTATTCATAGGCATCATTTTTGTGCACATGCCTATATTATTCGTTTCCCATTATGATTTAAATCCTCATCATACATAAGGTGGTCATTTCTGGAAGCAAGCATATTTGAGCATTCAACATTTAATCTGTTAATGGAAATGCCGTGCATCTTAGCATCTCTTTCTTATAAGATATGTTTGTAGAACACGTCAATTATCTTAATCATAATTTGATGGGGAACACCAATGACTCCTACTTGGTCCAGAATTATTTATTTAATTTCTACTTAATTTATGACTCTTTCTTAGTTTAGTATTTTTTCGTCTTGTTAACGATATAACATTTTTGTGTCTTCGTGAAGGAAATCATGGCCCATCAATGCTTGTCCTGCATTATAATTGCTCTTTCTTGGCTAGGATTTAGGACAACATTCACCTCTTGGTGTGCTTCACATTTTCACTTTTGCAAGTGTTTAACATGTCTAGAATGAGCGTATTTTAGACATTCTACTCCAGGAGTCAAAAATTTCAAATGAAATGGTTGCATATACTTGCAGTGTCATAGGGGATATCAACATGGCTTGGCTGCTATATTTTTATCAATTCTGGGTCAACTAATAGGTAAGGCGATATATTTTCATCTTGAAATTTGAATTAGCCGATTGGTATTTTTACTATGTTTGGCATTATCTAATTTCTTATAACATGTAAGTTTAACGTTGCATTTAAGTATCTTTTTTTTTAAGAATTTAGCATCTCAATGTGTTGAATATTATGAACAATTACTTAGTCTCTGTGTCAAAAATGATGCTTGTTGATTGAAATACCTTGAAAACTTTTTACTTATTCTTCTTAAGGTAGCCTAATCAAGAACCTCTGACTTTTTTTATCATTGTTATGTAAAATTATGTGTCACATGGTAGGGCGTGGATCCATCTATAAGGCCAGAAGTTTGGGAATTTTTACTTGGTTGTTATGCTCCAGGAAGCACAGCTGAGTACCGAAAGCGACTGAGATTAGCTAGGAGGTATGCTGATGTATTTCCTTTCAAGTGCTGATATCTTTGGCTGCTCTTCTTGCAAATAGAAGTAGTTAAATTATCTTGGTTAATGGACTGCACAAATGTCTATTGTTTCTACATTCAGACAGCTCCAAATATTCATTTTTTATTTTCTCAAGTTCATACTTCGTCCTTCTTAGATTAAGTAATAGATGCTCAGTATCTTAGTCAATTGTAAGCATTGGGTTAAAATTTTCACATCATTCATTTGTCTTTGATTTATTTTATCTGGAAGTTTTTGTTTATTGTTAAGAAATTCTCGATATAGTGGTGGTAGACTACTTAGTCTTCTAATTGTTTTGTAGGCAACTGTTCTGGTTCTCAGATGGAAACATAGTTTTAAACCTTATCATTTAGTTGAGAGTATTTAATTCTGATTTTTTTTTTGTAATTTACACTGTCCTGTTGTACCATGCTATAGTTCACTTGACAGCGAATGATTGCTTAATTGGATAAGAGGTGATAGAGTGAGGCTATACTTTGTCTCACATTTCCTTGAAATAATTTAAATGCCCTTACTTGCATGGAATTTTCAGTAAAATTATTGTAGAAAATGTGTGCTCACTAATTCACAATTGCACAGATATTTGTATCTATGATATTTAGATATCAAACAGTTTAATGAAACAACTAATTTAAGGAGCAACATGTTTATATGTGCATGTCGGGATGTAAGTATTTCATGTCTTTGAAATCATGATAATGATTAATTGTTTTGTAAGTACACCTTTATGAGACTTATTTTTCAGGGAACGTTACAAGGACCTGGTCAAGCAATGTCAGATGATGCATTCAAGCATAGGAACTGGTTCACTTGCCTATATTGTGGGGTCCAAGGTTATGGACATGAGGACATCATCCAAAGATGATGGACAAAGGGAAGCTAAAGTTGAAAGTAGAGAAGCCTCTGTTGATAATACTAATCAATTGAAGTTTTGCTATGATTCGAGTAATAACTGTACAGATACATCATATGCATGCCAAAAGGAAAGTTCTACTGATTCGGCTGACCTTGTCAGCGTTCGGGGAAGCATAGATAGTACAGCATATGACTCTTCTTGTTTTATACCTGCTTGTGGTCCATACAACTGCTGCTCTCCTAAGCAAGGGAGAGAAGCTCAAGGATCACAATATGTAACTGAAAGTTTTTTTGATTTTCCTCCTTTACCAGTCACAGATTTGTTTAAGAGTGGAAAATGTGAGAAAATGTATGGTACGTATGATGAAAAACCTACACGGCATATTTTGAGATATGAGGATGATAGAATGCATAGTTTTCAAATTACTAATAATGCAGATTTAATTATGGAATCAAATGGCTCACCATCTAACAGCGTTTCACACCCCACGAATTCAGAAATTGAAATGGTTTCTCCCCGTTCCCATGAACCAGAATTGTGGTCCAAAAATCTGCATTTCAAAACAGAAATAGCCAATGGATTGAGAATATCAGATGTTCCGGACATGCCATTGATGAATGCAACCACATCCCAGGGAGAGCCTGTAGGTGAAGAAAGGATATCTGAATGGCTTTGGACTTTGCACCAAATAGGTAATTCAATATTGGGTGTCTTATTTAATATTAACATAAAGACAGTGAATGCTTGCTTATGTCACCAACTGTTCCTCCAGGCTGACAAGATTTCTTCTTTCTTTTAGTTGTTGATGTGGTAAGAACAGATAGTCATCTTGAATTTTACGAGGATACAAGAAATTTGGCTAGGATGTCTGATATCCTTGCCGTTTATGCATGGGTTGATCCCGCAACTGGTTATTGTCAAGGTTGTAGCCTTTTGATTTTCGTTATTATTATTTTTTTGGTTGAATCCACATGAGTTATGCTATTACTAACTTTTTAGAATTCAAGCTTTAGAGAATCCAACTTTATACTTATATTTCTCTGTGCTGATTAAATATCTGATTGTAGGTATGAGTGACTTGCTTTCTCCTTTTGTTGTTCTATTTGAGGACAATGCCGATGCATTTTGGTGCTTTGAGATGCTCCTGAGGAGAATGGTATTCTAATTTCAGCAAATATGCTTAGCTAGTTAATAATATGATCTTCCAATAAAATAAAATTTACTTTTCACTTCTTTCCAGCGCGACAATTTTCAGATGGAAGGACCAACTGGAGTTATGAAGCAGTTACAAGAATTGTGGCATATCCTGGAACTCACGGATAGGGAAGTGTTTTCACATCTGTCGCATATAGGTGCTGAAAGCCTTCATTTTGCATTTCGGATGCTGCTGGTACTGTTCCGCCGGGAGTTATCTTTCAATGAGGCCCTTTGTATGTGGGAGGTTTGTATATCGTTAGTTCTCTATCACTGGATACTGGAAACAAACTATGACAATTTTGATGTCTATTACAATATCACTCTATTAGGATACAGGGAACTAGAAGACGGAAGTGTTATTTTCCAGGGTTAGTATGGAACACATTTCTGAGTAGTTTGATGTATAAGCTAGCCATATCTCAAGATGAGAAATTAATGGTATTGATTGGTTACCTTCTGACATGTTTTCCTGTTGCAAACTGCACATACCCTGGTACAGAGAGATTGAATTGTCAATAGATCCAACCACTTCAATAGGTGGTTGAGCGGCAACACACTTCTTGGTTAATGTTTGGGTTCGAGTTATGCCAATCATTTATATTGTGGTAGGGCCACCGAGGGCTTGCTGGGTTAGGGGTGCCATTGACCTTTAACTAAATCCTCTTTTTTGTTAAACAAAAAAGGTATCCTGCCTAGAGGATTATATATGCTGATGTAGGTATAACACCTCAACTGACTGTTTTAACATTGACTTGCTTAATTTCTCTTTCTATGGTTGATTTTATGTTTGTCAATTTTTGAGCGATGTAATTCGTATATGTGGACATGGTGATTGAGATTGTAATGTGGGCGGCCTGTGCATCTATATTAGTAGTAGGTCTAGACCCAGGGGCTAATGTTGTCTTATTTTCGTATTTAAGGAATACTTTTCTTTATTTATGGGATTCTATTGTCAGGGACATTGTTTGTGTGATTGGATTTCACTTAGGTTTGATCTGGCCTCTCTGTATAGGCTCTGATGTTGTTCACTGAGAATAATAATTCTCGATGCAGATGATGTGGGCTGCTGATTTTGATGAAGCTTTGGCCAGTACTTTAGAGGAGAACTGTCTGGAAGCATTGGTTGTGCAGCTTCCAAGGGAGTCTGGAGTAGAAATGACAGAAGAAAGCACAGAGCATGGTTGTGGTGATTTAAATGGTGGCTTACAACTGAAAAATGGAAATGTAGAGGGTTCCATGTCTGACAATGATGGAATGAAATCAGCATCAGCTCATCCCTTTTGTGGATTGACCAGGACTTTTTGGTCAAAAAATAATCACTTGCAGAACTGCAGTGGAGTCTCATCAACTGGAAATGGAAATGACGAATTACCTGTCTTTTGTGTGGCATCAATTCTTATAATGAACCGCCAAAAAATTATGAAAGAAACCCGTTCAATTGATGATATGATAAAGGCAGGCGTCTAACTGAACATTTATGACAGTTTTTCCTTCTAGCAACTATTATTAAGTGCTTCATTGTGGTCCATTCTTTCTTTTTTGATGCCTAGCATACAGAAATATTTAGATGCATGCATTTGTGCACATATACATACATACATACAGAAAACACAAAGATAAATATTAACATGTAAACAAAAACAATAAAGGGTAAAAATTTGGCAGTTATGTAAAAAGGAAAATGGTTGCAAGGGCTATGTCTACGAGCAGTTCAAGGGTCCTTTAATCGGAAAATTCTTGTTTTGGCATGTATTATCTGTTCAGTTGGAATGCTATTAACTTTTATTTTCACATATGGATTATGATTTTCCTTCTCAAAGTTGAATTGTACTATGAATTCTTGAAAATTATATGTTTTGCATCTTTGACAACTCTGGTATCTTTATTTTTGTTAGTCATGGCAGTAAATAGTTAGTTTCTCAACCTCACATACTTTTCTAAAGTTAATTCTCAAATTCCATGCATTGCAGATTTTCAATGATAACCTGTTGAAGATCCATGTAAGAAGATGTCTCTGCACAGCTAGTAAAATTCGGAAGAAATATTTGTACAAGGTAAGATGGTCATATCTTTATTTTCTCAACCCTAGGAGCAGCAGCTGGTTCTCTATTCATTCTATATGCTAAATGAAAGTGAATTTCTACATCTTTGTTTCATACACTTCCAAGCTATGCTTTTCCTTGAAGGACAACCTTGAGCTTTATTATAACAGTGGCAGTGCCTTACATCAGTAGTCAATCTCCTTATGTGTAGACAGTGATGAAGCATGAATACATCTGATTTGTTGTTAAGGACTTCATTTGATTATTGCACTTGGTGACTTGGAAACAAAATGCTGTTTTCCATTCATTTGCAAGGCACCTCCACCGTTAGTACTATTCTTTATTTTGCTTGCATTTTTGCATTATGTACACTGATGTTTTATTTGACTCAGCTGATAAAGAGAAAGAGCCCTGCAATTCAGATTTGTGAATAGAACCTTGCTGTTTCCTGTTTACTCCCCTGGCCAAAGCATAGTAACGGAACTCTGAGTTCTTATTTATAGACTTGGATTCCAAGATTCTGTGTGGCGTGATGGAATTCGTTATTTATATATCTCCTGATGGAGGAGTTTAAGGAGGTCTTTTTGCGGTCTGAAGATAATGCCGATTGTTTGTACATCATTATCACTTTGGCATCTTCTAGAAGGTAGTTACTGTCTGGCTCTGCTTTCATTCCTGTATTACATTTATAATATCTGTTGGAAGTAAAATGTGTAGAAGCCACATTTTGGAATCATTTTGTTAAGCTGACTTGCAATTGATTACTGGATTTTAGTTATTTGTTGCAAGTGTCAGGTATAATGTTTCTGGTAAAAGGGGCTATTACACCAAAGTTTTCTGTGCACTAAAGGGATTTGAACTTTAACTCTTTATCTCACATATATGTGTAGAATTATTTCAAAATGTGGGTCAATGTTGACATTGTGGCCCAGCCTTTAAAGTAAAATTAATCTCTATTACTTGAAACTAGAGTCGGTTCCTTGGCTATTGTTTTGTAATATGGGGTAACATTTCTGTTCTTAAAGAATATAAATTTTGCAAACGACAAAATGAAGAAAAATTGATAACTGTTAAGCTGGTAACAAATGGAAAAAAATAATTGGGATAAAGATATCATGTTGCAGAAGGTTTTTAAATGATCATTCTTATCTGACTTGATTTTTCTCAATACAAGTATACATATTGTGATAGAATAAAAATTCTTAGGTTAGCAATTATTATTCTAAAAATGTTTTCTCCTAGGTGGATATGCTTTTACACACCAATTTATCTAACTAAACAAAATTTCTCATTTCAAGCTGAATGTAATTTATGCCACAATCCATTCTGGTTTGTCTCCTGCCACTTTTTCTGAAAATCATGCAAGCCAAATGAGGTAACCTCTAGTTATTTACTCTTTCAAAAGTTAAGTTCCTAATCTGTCTATATGGGACAATTTTTTATTTATAGGCCCTTTTCTTAATAGATCATTCCTGGTCTGTTCTGAACAGAATGTCACACATGGTTGATTTTGAAAAATCAGTCAGCTAGTATTCTTTGAATGTTAGTGATTGTTTTCTCCCTTCTGACCCTCTCCCACTCTGGTTTTTTGTTCCTGTGTAACGTTTTCTTGTTCCTTTGATGTCTTGTATATGAGGATTGAAAACTTCTTTCTTGCTCTTATTTCATGTAGATTGGTTTTCAGGTGTTAATATCAGACTAGGTTACTGTTCCCCATAGTATTTGATAGAGTAGCTCTCTGTTGAGAGCATTTTCAGTTGTGAAAACTAGCCTCTGTAAATAATAGCTCATTGCTTTCAAGGATGATTTTAACCTAAGTTTGCTTAAAAGGGCATGAACATCTATGAGAATGAATCGATTTGTATTTTCTCAGGTTTCTTGTCATTTTAAGCACACACCGCTTTTATAAAATTACATTATTCGCATATCTCACCTAGCCCACCTTCTGTCCCAATCCCACCATTAAGTACTGCATGTTTGATTCATTTTGAAATATGAATGTGCCTGCAAATGGTGCAAAAAGCACGATTAGAGTTGTCCTAATTTTTGTTTTCAGCTTTCCATTTATGCCGCAGCTCACACTGTTTTCTCTTTTCTTTTTTTTCCTCCATTTAAACTCAGTGAAAAGCTTGAGATGAGGGAAGAAGTTTCTTGAGTTGGGGCAACTGGATCCTGATCATCTGGCTATCATGGACGTGCCTCACAGGTTAAGGGAACATAAAATTTTCATTTTTCTTTTGTTTCATTTTACCATGGCATAGATCTGGAAAGCAAATTGTGTCCGGGTAGTTTCGATTGCTTATCCTCTTGGGCATGTGAATTTTGAAAAAGTGTTTATTAAATCAAGAAATCATTAGGTAGATACAGGAAATGAAGTATTGGTGATCACAGTTGAAGTTTCTTTTCATAAAAATTTACTTGTGAGTAGATAAATAGATTCTTTTTTCCTTCTCTTTACTTGTGGATTATTTGTTTATCCTAGCACAAAATAATTCCATTTAAATAACAATACATTCTTAATTTTATGGTGACAAAATTACCCTCGTCAGCAAATCATCATAACTCTCCTAGTATGCTTTGCAAATTTTAACTGCATTTGTGCATCGGCAATTTCTGCGTATCTTTCCCTCCTTCCCGGTTAAAACCTTAATGCTGCCCATCCGACTCATTGACAGAGTAAATGCTTTCCTAAAATCTTCAAAACCAGCAGCGAATTCATCAACGATTTGAAGTGAGTCATCATCACCATACAGTAATTGCTGATCTACTCCAAGAACAGCTTCGTGGGTTTTAACTCTAGAGTAGTAGGATGATGTGAATCTGAAGCTGGGACCGGATGCTGGGTTTAGATATACCTGTGGATCAGATTGGCCCTTTTGCGTTCTGGGTGGGCACTGCTTTCTTAGTTGGTTTAGAATTGTTGTGTTCATGCTTGGGTCTGGCTTTCCCTTATTTTTGTAATTGTAGAGCCGGTCTTCAACATAGCGGCAACGCGTGTACCCCATAGAGTGTGTTCCTGAAATAGATGAAGAAAAAGATTTTTAGTGAAGAAGACCTTTAAGCTGACACAGAATTTGCAGAACAGTAAAAATGCCGGACAACGTGAAGAGTAGTGGTTTATTCAGAGTACTTTAGGCTATATTTTATTTCACATAAATCAGTTTTAGAATGATTACCAACAGAGTCATGGTCCGAGTTTTAGCATACATCGACATGTTTCAAGCTTGAGGTTTGGTTTTAGTTAGCATCTTACCTAGGAGGGTTACCATGTCGAGAACATCTAAGCCTTTGGATTTGAAGTATGCCAATGATTCTTTCCATGAAATGGACGGTGATGGGAGGTCTACAGATCCTTTGGTTGATGTCATACCGTCCCTTCTTCCTGTAAATACAGGATAAGATGGTGCACCTGCCTGTTCATCATCCAGTAAGAATTAGTGATCAACAACTCATCAATGTCTACAATGCATCAATATGCCCCTAAAATCCGATAAGTCATATATTTAGGCTGCTTTTGAGTGTTTTTCTAGAGTATTATTGAATGAGAGAGCGATTTCTTTGAAAGCATTTGAAAATATTTTCTAAAAACACCTCTGTTCATAGTCAAAATTTATAAACTAGTGCAAATGTTTGCATTCTATAAAATTCTTTTCTTTATGCATCATAATAATTTAGTGTCGAATTGTTTTAATTTTACGTTGAGTTAATGGAAAATAAATTTGCATTTTATAAAATGCGGATGTAAAAATATAACGAAAGTGAAAAAAGAGAGAGTTGGTACCATATGAACTGCATCCCTGGTAGCAAGGTTGAGGATATCAGCACAAGAAACAACTCCTGGGCAACGTTGTTCAAGAACTTGTTTGATCATGTCGATTAGAACAAATGCTCCAAGCCCCGAATTTTGTGGTGCAGTTTTCTCAGAATACTCACCATCAAGGAGAATTGATGCATCACATCCCTGAATTTAGCCCATATGATTACAGAAAAATAATAAGTAAGGGAAAGAAACATAAATTATATAACTTTTACCATAATTATTCAAATGGTTAATTTCTTATTTTCTTTTGAATAATTTTAGGGATATAATTTCTCTAAACAAACTAAGGTGGTATGATAGTATTGATTTAAAAAATATATATTAAATTAATAAATTATTAATTTTATGTTTTTGTTGATTTTTTTTTCAAATTAACCACATTCATAAATTAATTTACTAAAATTGATATTTAACTATCTTACAATTATTTATTAATTACAAAATTTTAGGGATCCATTAGATATTTTCATAATTTGGGTCATTTGCATTTCAAATTTGTAATAGAAATGCGATTTCAAAATTTCAAATGCCCCAAATTATAAAAATATTTAATGAACCCTCATACTTTTGTAATTAACGAATAATGATTAAAAGTTCTAATATTGTACATTTTGATCTCATTAAAGGGTGTTTGATAACAAAACTATTGTACCACTGTGTAAGGCTTTAAAATAATTTATCATTATTAATTAATTTCATACGTGTTGGAATCTATTCGGAAATTTTAAAATTTGGGTCCATTAAAAAAAATTTGTTTAATTTTATTGATTTGAGAGCATTTTAATCTAAAATAAGATTCTTGGTTTGTTTAGTAAAAAAATTATAAATGTAATTATTTTAATTAATTAATTTATAAATATGACTAGTTTAATTTTTTTATTTAACTAATATTATCATGTCACGTATTATATAATATAATGTATATAAAGAAATTATATTTATAATGCTATTAATTTATTTTAGAGGTTGAAAGTTATATGTAAACATGGAAGTACCAGAATGCGAACCCTAACATAAAATTATAATATGAATGTTAAGATTACAAAAATCAAATTAAAAAAAAAAACAACATAAAATTTACTAATTATCTGTATAATATTACTATTACTTTGAATAAAAACTTTGTTTCTTTTTTTGGATAGAAACCCGATAAAACTTACAAAATTGAGTGGAAAGCCAGTTGAAATTAAATTATTATATATATATATATATATTGTAAATTCGTCCAAGAAAATATTCAAAATCAAACTGTTGGAGATAGTAAGAAAATTTAATCCTGTAAAGCAACATGGCTATGTAATTATGAAACTAAAGAAATTGCTTGGGATGCTTGCCGTAGACGGCAAGATCATGCTTAGTAAACCTGTTGGAAATTGTCTTCACAATTTAATTTGGGTCTGCCAAGGTGTCAATATACATCAAATAAATAAACGAATTCAAATATAAAAAATTTAACATAAATAATTAAACATATTGTATTTATATTTGAATTAATAAATTTATTTATTTATTTAAAATACAAATCATAAATAAATAAATAAACAAATTGTAAATAAATTAATATCAAATAAAATGATCTCAATTTATTTACGATCCTTTTATCTTAAACGAATTATAAATTAATTTATGTCATAAATAAAAAAAGATTGTCTCAATTCGTTTATGATTTATTTACAATTTATTTATAATTCGTTTATTAATCATGTCTAGACGAATTGTATTCGAATAATTCGTTTAATAAACAAATCATATTTGAATCACCTGTTTAATAAACGAATCATATTCAAATCATCTATTTAATAAACGAATTGTATTCGTATTTAACTTTCTTAACAAGATTAATAAATGAATCGAACTCGAATTGTCCTCTATTTAATACGACACAATACAATATAATATTTCGAATTAACATCCTAGGTGAACCTCGTGCTCTTAACAAACACCATTAGTTTTCACCTCAACATCAACCAAATTAAATGAAACCATAACTGCTAATGAAAAGAGCTTCATTAATTATGTCTTAATGATTTAAATTAAAGACATCATATCATATGCTTTTCAAGAAGAACTTCCCAGTAATATTAGAAAAAGAAGAACTACAAGTATTTTCTCAA
>JAXCLQ010070972.1:0-13156 GCA_035584115.1 Cedrela odorata
TAAAATAAGCCAATTATCATTAAAAGAAACTTACCAATTCTTTCTTTCTTCTCCCTTTTCTTTCTTCTTTCTTTCACCCTTTTTTCCTTTTTTATTTTGCCTTATACGTATGCCTCCTTTGCATTTCTAATTTGAAATGTTAAACACTAACCTTTTTAACTCATTAATACATGAAAGGCTAGGATTACTTCAATCAAATCCAATGGCTCTCATTTCTCTACCCAATTTCAATTAAATATTAATTAATTCTAATTTTCTTAAAACACATGGATGACTTGGATTACTTCAATCAAATCCAATGGCCATCCTTTCTCCACCACATTTTTCACTAACACACACAAAATATTAATTAATTTAATCAATAAAACACATAGATGGCTATAATGGCTTTAACCAAATCCAATGGAATATATTTAGCTAACACATTTTTCAATAACTTAGCTTTTATATTCATCTTTATCCATTTTACAAAACATGACTAGAATTGTGACAAGTAGATGGCTAGGATTAAAGGAAATGGATGGCTAGGATTTTGTAGAGAATTTAAGCAAAAACCTAATACTTTATTTATTTATTTTACTTTTTTATGTATATATATATATATATATATTTATACTTGGGCTTGAGCTTTGGCCCATTTTAGTATATATATATACATATAAGCTTGGGCTTGGGCTTAATTTAATTAAATTCAGCCCAAATTATGTATATATAATACTAGCCCACTTAATTACATATGTATATATTTATTCATAAGCTAAAATTCTAAAAATAACCTTGTTAATAATGAAATTCCAATTCTACCCTTACAGATTTACTTTATATTACTTCTCAAAATTCTAACACTTAATATTTTAACAAGTATATTTACAATTATAGCTATGAGTTCTACAAAAGAAAGCTCGAGTGTTACACTTTACAACCTTTGCCAATATCGTAATGGAAATGGGAGCAAAACACCATGGATTTTGTGGTTAGTTTACCACATACCCAAGTGGGACATGATGCTATATGGGTTATAGTGGATTGTTTGACAAAGTCAGCACACTTTTTGCCAATCTATATTAAGTACTTTTTGGAGAAACTGGCAAAATTTTATATAGTTGAGATCGTAAAACTACATGGAGTACCAGTTACTATAGTATTAGATAGAGATCCTCATTTTACATCTCAATTCTGGTTGAAATTTCAGAAAGCTATGAGTACTAATCTGAACTTTAGTTTTACATTTCATCCTCAGACTGATGGATAGTCAGAGAAGACTATCTAGACCTTAGAGGATATGTTGAGGGCATGTGTTACAGAACTTGAAGGTAGTTGGGATATGCACATACCTTTAATTGAATTTGCGTATAATAATAGTTATCAAGCTAGCATTGGCATGGCTCCGTATGAAGCTTTATACGGTAAAAAGTGTTGAACACCTTTTTGTTGGGATAAAGTCGGTGAAAGAAAGCTAGAAAATGTGGAATTAATAGAAACTACCACTGAAAAGATTAAGATCATTCGAGAAAGATTGAAATTGGCACAAAACAGGCAGAAGTCTTATATTGATCATCAACGAAGAGCTTTATAGTTTGATGTCAATGACATGGTATTTTTGAAAGTATCACTTTGGAAGGGGGTGATTCGTTCTAAAAATTAAGGTAAGTTGCATCCTTAATTTATTACGCCGTTCAAAATAGTGAAAAGAGTAAGTATAGTAGCCTATAGACTAGAGTTGTCTTCAGAGTTGGTAAGAATACATAATGTGTTTCATATTTCAATATTAAAGAAGTATGTGCCAGATCCTTCGCATATCCTAGAGATACCTCCAGAAGAGTTGAGAGATGATTTGAATTATGAAACTTATCCCGTTGGGATAGTTGATCGACAAGATTGAGTTATGAGGAGTAAGACCATTCTAATAGTAAAAGTTGTGTGGCAGAAAGCAAATGTTGAGGATGTAACTTGGGAGCCCGAACACTCCATATAATAGTAGTATCCGTATCGTTTTTAGTAATAGACATGTGTAATTTAAGGACAAAATTTTTCTAAGGGTAGAAATTGTAAAACCTATTTTGTGAATAGAAGGACTAAAAAGAAGGTTTTCTAAACTTTCGAGTTATTTTTAAAATTTTTAAAAGACTAGGGTGTCTCAACGAAATTTGGCAAACCAAAATAAAAGAAATTGGCTTTAATTTGGCAAACCAAAATAAATTAAATTGGCTTTAATTTGGCAAACCAAAATAAATTAAATTGGCTTTAATTTGGCAAACCAAAATAAATTAAATTGGCTTTCTTTCCAGTATCACTCGACTTCTCACTCTTTTCTTTACAGAAAACCCACTTTCTCCATTTCTCTCTCAACCTTGGCCAAATCATTTCAAATTGGGATTGATTTTCTTTCAAATTATTGTTGCCAAATGATTTCTCGTCCTCTCTTATTTGATTTAGCACCAATTTTGAACTAGAAAAGTCAAAGAGGAGCATGGAACAAAGCTAGGGTTGAAGTCAATTTGGGAGATTCTTCAAGTCCAAGAATTTCAAGTACATCCAAGGATTTCTCTTGAGTTTTGGTAAATATTACACTTATCTATAAGTTTTAAAGTCCATTTAAGTGTAAATTTTGAAATAGGTTTTACTGTGCATGAGTTAAGTTTTTGATTTTTGGCATTATGTTAAATTGAGCATGATAACATGAATAAGTCTCTTTAATGGTTGTTCTTGAAGTATTGAAACTGAGTTTAAGAGTTTGAATTAATACGTAAATGGATTAAGGTCAGAATTGGTTTGGAAGATAAAGGAAATAATACGGACAGTTTGGACCTTTAGATGGTTATCCTCTATTTCCAGAAAATAAAGATATTTTTAGAAAAACCTTATTTGAACAAATTTGTTTTACACTAAAAAGCCTTTCGAATAAGTACTTATAATACTAAATCTGAGCTCATTTGCCTTACCAACGAACTCCCGAAATATTCTAATTTGGTCAAATTTCGTCCTTAGAAATTTTAAGTATATGCTCTTGGCTTGAGACGAATGGTCTTGATCCAAGACCAATGGTTCTGACCCGAGACCAATGATCTTGATTCGAGACTAATGGTCTTAACTAAAGAACAATGCTCCTGACCCGAGCTAAAATAAATATCAAAATTCTAGAGGTTATAACTTTGAATCCAAAGAGAGTTAGGGGACGTAAAAGGTATTAATGGAAAGCTCTTTCTAAGATCTATAACATAATATCCTGAGTTGAGCACAATGGTGCTGGACCAAGCTGCCAAGCTGAATTGATTGTCCCCGATCCGAACACAATACTCTTGAACTGAGCAGAATTAAGTGTCAAAAATCTAAAGGTCATAACTTTGGATCTAGAAAGAGTTAAGAGACATAAAAGATATCAATGGAAATCTCTTTCTGAGCTCTATAACTTAATGTCTTTTGTCAAGCACAATGGTGCTGAGCCAAGTTGATTGTCCCCAATCTAAAACCAATGCTCCTGAACCAAGTTAAAATAAGTGTCAAATTTTAAGAGGTCATAACTTTGGATCCAGAAAAAGTTAGGGGACGTACAAGGTATTAATGAAAATCTCTTTCTGAGCTCTGTAACATACAAGCTAAGGTTGACTTAATTAAGGTTATTTTTAAGGTTAAAAAGCTAAAACAATTCATAGGTATATGTATGTGACTAATACCTATCATGTGTACATGCATTAAATTAAGGGTTTATAAAAGTATGAATGGAATTAAATATTAATAATATTTAACATATGTTATTTATGCACTGAGAATTTGGGAGAATGATCAAATAGGCACGAGGATCCGTAATGGGAGTGGTTACCCTTCCATTGTTGTGAGTAAATTTATACATACATGAATATCATATTAATATATATATGTTATATATATTTGTATTGCTTGTGTATTAAACAAGCGGTTTTATTGTAAAATAAAAGTTGAAATGATTATGTTTTCATGTGTTTAAATTGATATTAGTAAAATTTAGTTGTTTGGTCTACTATTTAATGTTATTCAATATACATGCTGAAATGGTTAGGGAGACCGATATTTGACTATATGTTTTAAAATCATTGATTATAAATGATTTGTTTTAATATATGTATATTGGTGATATGGCTGGTAAAGCTAGATATTAATTCATGGCCAATAGGCATGTTATTTGACTGTATATACAGGAAGATAGCTTTTGGACGGACCTATTGAGAGGTTGCATAGGTGAGTGGAGTCGCAGTGGGGTTGGTATAAGGGAGAATGTCCATGGCAAGCCCATTGTGTGCCGAATGTGTGGATGCATGGTTATATAGATACCCTATGGAAAGTCCTGGCAACTTAATAAGGTTATCCTAGATTTGACGGATATGACGATGATAGTCGCTAGTGTCACCAAGCAGCAACTATTCAGGGCCAACATCAGTGAGACGGGCGGTATGTTATAATTCATATTTTACCTTAATAAAGTGATTTTGTAAAACATGAAATATAATTTGCTATTTTATAAATAATGCATTGCATATGGTTTTATGCATGAAATACTCACTGATGGTTTCACGTTACCTCAGCTAAGGTAACTGTCGAGAAGGTTTGGCTAGCTCGATTTGGATTATTTAAAACTATTTGCAGACCAATGAATTGTTTTCTCATCATTTGATTTTGTGAAAATATATATGTATTTGAGAGCATGATGTAAATGAAATCCCAATATTTGTATTTGAAAATGCGTGTGCATATATATATGTACTTTATTTACTTACTGAGTATAGTTGTATACTCATCCCTCACCATTACAGCTTTCAAGTTAGGTGCTCTAGTTCTTGTCGGTTAATGGTAGCTGTAGAGAGCATTCGACATTCTGGGTAAATCCATCTTGACTCACATTTTGTAGTTTGTTCCACTGGATAAATGTGATCGAATTTTGTAATACATTTGTAAACTAAATGATTACGTAACTGTTTTATGACTTGTTCAACCCAAATGGAAATGATTTTCAACATGTATATTTTAATTATTAATTTTGTATTGTGGATGAATTGATCATGGAGATCAATTCTTTGATATTAATGATCCTATAGAGGGAATGCTTTATTATAAACTATTTTCAGGTTTTGAATGTTTACAGGGAAGCCTTAAAAGCTCTCTTGATACATTTTGGGGTTTATGGTGTATCATGAGGGTCTGTGACGATTGTCACGGGTGGACCTCAGGTTCGAGACGTGACAATATCACATATTCTAAGTTAGGAATGTTCTTTATAAAACATAGACACATGAAAAGAACCATAAATTCTTAATAATAATAGAGAAAGAGCAAGTCGATAAGCGACATCTTCTACCCTTTCGTGTATCTTATAAAAAACAAAATTCAATCGAACCTTTGACTTAACTTTTCTTTTATTTCATATTTCATAATTCTTTTCCATAAAGCAATCTTAAGGAATACTGAGTCAACCAACTATGAACTTCAGAATTTCCTTTAATTGTCTATCAGTTTATGGGTGACATGTAGAAATAAACTCAACTTCGTGTCAATTGCTTTGTGCCAACTCTCTCAAAATATCGACCTGAATTTCATATCTCTACCATGAGACGATGAGGATAAGCACTCTAATTAAATTCACAATCTCAACGATGTATAATTATATATACTTACCCATGCAATAAGTGATTCACACTATAATAAAATGTACAAATTTCATCATCCTACTAAAATTCACCCAAATTACATTGTAGCATTTTATGTCTTTCGTAACTCCATGAAATAATCTATGGCTATGCGCTCACATTTCCCATTATGGAGCTAATAAAGTTTTACACAATTCAAACAGTCTTTGATATTTTTCATTGACTTTTTAAAATGCTAAGTATCACCCAACAAAATAGATGATCTCTTTCATCATATTAATCTACTAATAACAACTCGAAAATATTGATACATCTTCATATTATCGAGGTGACAGTACATGAAGAGTTATGGGCTTAACCAAAGTTTCATTCTTCGAGTTAAGGTTGTTAAACACAGAAAGTCTTCCTTTTAAATAGTAGTGATTTGTCATCAAACATAGTATATTCAAGTCTCTTACTTGCCAAAACTTCTTCCATAATCAATGTCAAAAACCAATTAGTTCCATGTGCTTCTTTAATTCTCTTGATCAAAGTGAATTCTATGGATAGTTATGCAATATATATGGACTATAATCTTTTAGTAATTTAACGCCAAACATTTTCTAAATCTAATAGAATTTGTCTTTGAGTGGTCATGTGTGCCGTGTGCCCTAGAGATTTCCTACTCAATTCATTTGTCTAAACATTAGCTTTCTATAGATTGTAAATTATTGTACAATCACAATTTCGTGACATTCTCAAGCCATCAAGGAATTGTCTTATGTTTAATGCCCCGTACTTTATAACCTTATATCATAAAATATTCATCACTTATATCGGGGTGTTACTTTCTCTCATCTTTAAACAAATTTTATTATCAAATCACAAAAGACTATTATCATTCTTGTCTTAAAATCAGACCAATAAACTGTTATAAATATATTCATATAAAATTAGATCCAAAAACTTATCATTAAATTATGTCATAAAATTAATCCTTACTTTATGATTTTTCATAATTTATTCCCTTTTGAAAATACTCTAAACATTTACAAAGTTTATGCTGACTTATAGAGTCACATACCATAAAAGTTTTAAAACTTGATTACATCTTAAAGTATAAAAAATAGTCTCCATTTTATACTTCATAAAATTTATCAAGCACTATTGGTAGTGAGTTTATGTATTTCAAAAACTCATAACAAATCATCTTTAATTTATAAAATTGTAAAACTTTTTAGAATTATACTAGACATATATCTAAAGTTGCATACCAAATTTCATAATTTTTAGAAAAATTAGACATGTCAAAATAATTTTGCAATTCATGTAATTTGTTGAAATTAGAAAATTTTAACATAACCGAATCTACTTTGAAAAATTCATTAAAAATTGTATACATGTTCGTTTTGATCAAACTAAGTTTTAAAACATTCCTTTATATGTTTAGTATAACATATTCAAAAATATTAGCATGAAAACCTGTATGTACGAATTTCTATATTTTGTTTACTAAAACCTATTAGTATAAATTTCAGTGAAATTCTGGTTTTCTAATGTAGTGCCCACATTTTCAAAATGTATATTATATAGCTACGTAATTATAAATATTATATTTTTATAGGGGTATATGTATAAAATGGGAAATAATAAGGTCTTTTACTAATAGATTATAACTTTTGGGTAAAGTAAATAAAGAATTAAGCCAAGGGCTAAATTGAAAATTTTCCAATAAGTATAAATTAAACTTAAATTGTGTTTTAAGGTATTTTACAAATTGAGAGTGCAAAAGCCATAAGAATAATGAGAATAAGAGGCAGAGAAAAAGAAGAAGAAGAGGAAACTAATAAGTTTATGCTTAATTTTATTTTAGTTTATAGGAATTAATGATTATTATTAGTTAGTATTTTATTTTGTTATATAAATTTTAATATTTATAGTGATTATGATTCTGTAATCAGATTAGGGTGTTTAGATTTTAGTTTTTTTTTTTATATAATTAAGATATTATTTTGTGGAGTAATAATAGAGAAAAATAGACTTTTTGCTGAGTTAATATATGATAGTAATTTAGTCTACGAATTTTGTAAAATCATATGTTAAAAATTTGACTAAACTGATTTAGGAGATAAAAGTAGACATCGTTTAAGGTTATTATGAATTTTGTTTCATTCAAAAATATTAATTTTTGAATTTTTTAATGAATTTTCATATCCAAACCTAGGATGCTGAAAACTGCTCTTTTTTACAAAATGTTTGAATGACGAAATTATTTTAATTAACCAAATTATCTCCAAATATTATAAAATTTTATATAATGATTTATAAACGTGTCTATAATATTATTTAAATTTTAGAGTCAAATTCTATGTTTTCGAATTATTATGAATTTTGAATGAACATGACTCATTGCAGAAATTTGTTTGGCAGAATCTGAAAAATCTAATACAAAATATATTAAAATAGTTATAGTAAGAATTTAGTCTCAAATATTTTATTTATTTATTGTCTATGTGTCTATATTGTCTCTGTAAAATTATATAATATTTGGACTAGTATTCTATTTTCAAAAAATCAAATATTGGAAACTACTCAATATATTTTCCGCAATGTTAGGATAAGTGAAAAAGATGAAAATATGATAAGAAATAGTTTTAAGAGGAGTTAGGGGTACGTATTTTAATTAGATCTTATATTATGTTTATTAAATGTTATGTTATGGTTACATGAGGAAATAACGTTGTTTAAGGTAAAAGAAAAATCCTTAAACAACATAAGGTTAGTTTTGATGAGTTTAGGAATATTAAGTGGCCAAATAGGTTGGATGATGTAAGTTATACTTTTAAGGTCTAATAAGTTATATTGTGGTTTGTGGTAGTGTATACTAGCCTTATAAATGTCAATATTTGGTTTTAGGTCAAAGTGTTTAAGCTAGCTTCGTTGTGATCTTCAAAAGGTAAGTATACTAGACTTTTAAAAAGAATCACAATAAACGTATATATATGTGTTTGATTGTGTTTTTATAAAAGTATTTTTCAACTATATGTTGTTATAAAAGTATTTATTTTCACATCTTTATGTGTTTATGTAGTTGTGCATAATAATGTGTTTATATGAGATTGCTTATAAGTTATGTGTATTAACATTGAAACATGAACATGTGCATTGTGTTTTAAGTGATAAGAAGTGATTTTGTTTAGAAGTATTATGAAAGTTAAGATTGGTATGCTAGAGTATCGAATTTCATTACTTTCTTAGTAAGCAATTTTAAGTATGATATGGAAGAGATCTTTGGGGGTACCCCTGAGTATAGTAGTCTTCACATTCGTGTGAAAAGATATTTATGCATGTGGGAGGACTCACCACTAATCAGGGTGAGAGAGTAGCTCTTACCTTTGGGCATTAGCATTTATTGTTGTTTTTAAAATTATATGCCTCACATATGATATGTCATCAACGAGTGACATTGGCTCATTCAGCGATAAGTGATAAGTAAAGTCCGACTAAGTAGTAATTGAAATGAAATATTCACAATAAATTTTGAAAGAAGCTTCTCAAATGTTTAAATGTTATAAAACTTTTGAAATGATTATATTTTTGACTCATTCAATAACATGCACAAGCATTAAATATAATATGTGTGTATTTTGTGTATGTGAAAAAATAGTATACTTATTAAGTTTAAAACTCATATAGTTTATTGTGATTCCAGATGATTGAAGATGTATGCACATAGTGAATGGATTTGGCGGAGCTTCTGTTGTCGCTTGGTTCCCTGGGCATTAAGATTTTTGAAATTTTATTTATTGCATAATTTAGATTATATGATTTATTTTAGAGACTTATGATTGTTAATAATTAGAGACAATTGACTAGTTGTTATATTGGAGTGTTTTTAATAAGTGTTGAATCTTATTCTAGTTAAGTATGATATGTGTTGTTTTGAGTGTTATGTGACCCTTCGAAATTGGGGTCGTCACATCTAATATCTTACTTTATACCTTTCCAATAAATATAATAAATCAATTATTAAATCACCGATATGATCATTAATTTCTCATTTATAAAGTTTCACCAAGCTCCTAAAAAATATATTTTTTTAAAGAACAAAAAATAAAATCTCGCATAAATCTTATATATTTATAACTTAGGCTTCCTTTTTTATCGATTAATTCTAATACCTATAAATCAATCCTTATAAATTTCATAAAAACAAAACTCTTAATCCTTAATGATTCTTATTATAATCAAAATAAGATTTGGCCTTTAATTTTAATCATAAACTAAACTTAAAAATAGGCTCATAATAAAAAATCACTAGTTGTGAAAAATCTTTTATTGTAAGATCTTACTTCTCACCTAAAATATGCATCAATATTCCTAAAAGAAAATTTATCATACTCCAATGATAAAAACAAATCAGATTACCATTTCTTAGGATTTTCTATATCACTACCATAAGTTTTATTATACCACTCAACCTCTTTCACATCTTTTAATTATTAAAGAATTCGGCTCACATAAATAAGCTCTTTGAAATGTATCAATGTAATATCATTAACATTTAGGGCTTTGTCACTTATCTCATAATAATGGCTAGCATATGTAACCATCTAATTACTTAATATAATCAATGAAATAGAATTTATCTTCTGAATTTTGTATCCATTAATCATATACTAATGAATTTACTGAGCATTCAAAAATGGGTTAAAGCTTCTTAGATGACTTTACTTAAGTTATTCACCTTAATATTGGCTTTGAGGTTATTGGATTGGAGTTATTACTATATCACACTATTCATACCTTAATATTAAGTCATATACCTTCATAAATATTCCTTAATCACAAAACTACTTTTGAACAACTTACGAAACTTAATGACAGTGGAAGTCTTAAATCCTAAGGGACAAAGAAACAACAAATGCTCAGCCAAATTTATTTGCTATAAACTTAACTTCAATTATTTGGGAATCACAATAAACTATAATGAGTTTTAAACTTAGTAAATATAATAGTTTTTCATATACACAAAATACATACATACTTATATACAATGCGTGCACATGATATGACATGAGTTAAAAACCATGATCATTTCAAAACTTTCTAACACTTAAACATTGTAAAAGCTTCTTTCAAAATTTACTAGAAATATCTCATTTAGTCACTACTTAGTAAGACTTCACTTATCACTGGTTGAGCCAATGTCACCTATCAATGACATACCATATGTGAGGTAAGCGTAGCTGAGGCATATAATTTCAAAAACAATGAACACTCATGCTCGAAAATAAGAGCCACTCCCTCACCCTAATCAGTGATGAGTCCTCCCACATGCACAAATACTTTTTCACAGGAATGTGAAGACCACTATACCTAAGAATACCCCCAAAGATCTCTCCTATATCATATGAAACACTTAACAATACACTAAACCGAAGGAATGACCATACTTATAAAGGCTCCTTATAAATATAAAATTGCCTACTAAGAAAGTAATGAAATTCAATACCCTAGCATACAAATCTTAACTTTCACGAACACTTCTATACAAAATCACTTCTTTTCACTTAAAACACAATGCACATGTTCATGTTTCAATGTCAATGCACATAACTTAAATGTAATCACATATAAACACATCATCATGTGCAACTACATAAATACATAATAATGTGAAAATGAATACTTTCATAATAACATATAATTGAAAAATACTTTTAAAAACACAATCAAACACAAACATACGTTTATCGTGATTCTTTTTAAAAATCTAGTATACTTACCTCTTGACGATCACAACCAAGCAAAATTAAACATTTTAACTTCATAAAGCCCGTATTCACTACCACAAAGCACAATATAACTCATTAGAATCTAGAAGTATAACTTATATTATCCAATCTATTTGGCAACTTAATATTCCTAAACTCCCTAAAACTTACCTTATATTGTTTAATGATTTTTCTTCTACCTTAAAAAAATTATTTCCTCATGAAATCATAACATAATATTGAAGAAACATAATATAAGATCATATTAAAATATTAACCTCTAATTCCTCTTAAAACTGTTTCTTTTCATATCCTAAATTTAATTATTTATCCTAACAATGTTAGGAAATATACTAAATAATCTTCAATATTTGATTTTTAGAAAATACAATACATATTCAAATATCCTAAAATTTTGCATAGGTCATATAGACATGTAGACAGTAAGGAATTAAAATAGTTGAGACTAAATTCTCACTATAACTATTTTAAATAAATTTCGCTTCGAATTTTCATATTCTGCCAACACAGATTTCTACAGTAAGTCATGTTCATTAAAAAATTTATAACAATTCGAAAACATTGAATTTGACCCTAAAATTTTAATATGATATAAAAAACATAATTATAAATAAGTATGTAAAATTTCATAATTTTTGAAGATGATTTGGATAATTAAATTAATTTTGTCATTCAACTATTCTACAAAAACAAGTAGTTTTCAGTATTCAATGGTCAATTTTGAAAAATCATTAAAAATTGAAATCTCAATATTTTTGTATGAAAAGAAATTCATAATAACCTTAAAGATGTCTTATTTATTCACCTAAATCAATTTAGTCAAAGTCGTGACATATGAGTTTACAAAATTCACGGACTAAACTATTATCATATATCAACTTTGCAAAACTTCTCTTTCTTCAATTCATTCTTCACAAACAATAACCATTAATCCATTATTACAAAAAATTTATCCCTAAACACATGTCCTTATAATTGTCATATTTTATGAAACATACATAATAATAATTACATGTTAAATTCTTAATAATCATTATTAACATAAAAGTAAGAAAATATCTAAAACTTACCTTCAATCTCCAAATCTTTTTATATAAAATCCTAGCCTCCTTTAAAACGAACATATATTTTATTAGAGAAATCCTTCTCATAAAGAAAATAACCTATTTATATTTTAGGATTTTTCTTATGGTTTGGAAAAGCCCAATATTAAATAAATTAATAAAATCGTATGTGGACCTTTATTATTAAATAGGTATGATCCATAATAATAACCCACAAAAGTGTTGATCCATAAAGTTCTTATAAAATAAATTTAATAGTAATATGTCATAATATGCGGTTGTTACAAAAACACTTTTGATAATGCATGTTTTCATTTCTAATGGTCAAGTTAAAGTGATAATAATCAAGTTAAAAGACATGAAAAAACAAAACTAATAGCTTAAGCATTCATTATTTTCAAGTAAACTATATAATTCAAGTTTTAGTATACAGAGGAGGCAAGATATTTGATATAGTAACTGCTTTGAGATGATACTTTTGACTAAAACAATTGAACGCATGGAAACTTTGTCAATTCATTACAATTTCAATTTCAACTGATTAATTTTCTCCAACTAATAACAATAATCTTCTCCTTCTACGAACAAGGGATCCAAAGGCTGATCTTCATCCAAACTCAGGCACACACTTGAACTGTTACTTCCACAATTTTCAGACACAATATGGTGAACCTCAATCACCAGTTCATCAATAATT
>JAXCLQ010070973.1:0-13155 GCA_035584115.1 Cedrela odorata
TAGAAAATTAACCATAGAAAGATTGGTGTCTTTGGGAAGAACCAAAGGTGGTCTTAAAGACCTGTAGGTACCATCACGGCCATACCAGATTTCTCCATGAACTAAACAAGATGATGAACGAAAATTAGTGAGTTTTTTGTTTTAGAAGAAAAAAAAAAAACACAATTTTGTTAGAGTTATTGATTGAGATGAGATGGGCTGAAATGAAAATTATATGATATAATAGGGAAGAAGAGTAAGGGATAAAAAATGACGGGAGTAGGAATGGTAAGTACTATGTCGATGAGTCGTATTCAAGACGAAGAAGAAGATGTGGACTGCTGCATTGGCGGGTGAATTAATGATTTTGGAAAGATATTTCCCCTCATTATGAGACAAAATAAGCAATTTGAGACCATTTATTCAAATATATTTTAATATTTTTTCTGCCCTCAATGTTAAGTTAAAGTGTAAATAAAAAATAATTGAGGGACATAAGTAATATATTATTATTATTATTATTAAATAATACAAAATAAAAGGGCATAATTGATATTTGTCACTATGGTATCATTAAACAAAACTGAATGCATATGAGAGTGGGTAGGTTTTTCTTCTGTATACGGTGCCTATATTTATTGTACTATGCCACCACTTACAACAATCTATCATTTAAGTGTACATAATGCGTTAATATAATATATATATATATAACAAAATAATGCTCATATTTAATTAAATATGTTCAACTCATTTTTGTCAATTATAAGTTTCATACTCAATTTTAGATATTATTTGTAATTAAATATGTTTAAATTATTTTTATTAATTCTAAGTTTTATATTCATTCTTATAAATTGATATAGAGATAATAGGATAATACAAATCACTTTGTTGTTTTGAATATTCAATGTCAACGCCAAAATTTTGCTTGGGACCCGACACTTAACAATTTGTATAAGGCGAAAAAAATATACGTAGTTCGCACGAATGAAATAACACCCAACTCAAACAAGTATAGAAACAATGAAATTCATGACGTGCACTGATACAATTATACAAGTACCACAGAAATTGGCATGATGAAATTCAACATGAAATAAGATAAAGATGACAATCATGAACTTATGAGATTCCTCTAGATACTAGCCGACAGTGTTATCTTTTTACGCTCCTCCGGCTGAGCTTACAGGTGAATGGTGATGCCTTCGTCTCTCTTGATGTTATGGGCTGATTTTTTTGTGCGGCCTTAGATGCACAATTTAGAATAATTGGTACTAAGTTAATTTTCTTGCATAATTTAGAACAATTGGTACTAAGTCAGTTTTACTTCACAAAAATATAAAAATTATAAAGAAAGAGATGAAGAGAGAGTGCACAGATTCTACAGAGAATTAATTTGTATAAAACTTGAATGCTTTGACTAAAGAGAACTTCTCTATTTATACTAAAATATTGAAATGCTAAAATTAAACCTCTAAAATCTCATCTGATAACTTATAATGAATGCATTAAATGTAATTCTTATTATAAGAAAGATTTTCCTTTATACATACAATACTTCCTATTTAATACAAGATCCCCTAATTAATATAATATCTCCTAATTAAGTTAAAAGTTGTAGCCTCCAATTATGCAGCTCTTATTTAGGAAAATTTAGGCATAATTTACTGTGACATAACAGATCTGGAGCGTATTCTGCTACATATTCTGCTACAATGTAATTTTTGCTGCAGCATAATCTGGGGCGTGACATTCTCCCCCACCCAATCAAGCGACGTCCTTGGCGCACCGCTGCTGGTAGTCACAAACTTTGTCTTTAAATTGCCACAAGGTTGTCTCAAGTTCCCAACTTGCTTCGCTATTGGGCAAGCCTTTCCACTTAACGAAGTACTCACGACTCGGGGGATAGTTTTGTCTTCGAATAATCCAGTCATCAAGGATGATCTTCGCTTTCTTGTCGAAAGTTTTGTTTACACCCAAAGGTTGCTGCTTTGACTCGCTGTGCTTAGGGTCATCTGCATCTCCATGTAAGACTTGAGATGACTTGCATGAAAAACCGGATATAGTTTAAACCTCTAGGGTAACTCCACCTTGTATGACACATTGCCCACCCGCTTGGCATGGAGAATGGACCCTCATACTTCCGAACCAACTCCTTGTGTAGTGGGCGTGTGGATTGATATTGCTGGGGCAGAATCTTCACTAACACTAGGTGGCCAACATTAAATTCCACATGCTGCCGCTTTTTGTTAGCCCACTTCTTCATCTGCTTCACCACCTTATTTAGGTATGCTCTTGCAATATTCGTCTACTCATGCCACAACTTAGCAGCTTTATACACTGCTGGAGAGCGCTCTTTATAGCTTGAAACAAGCATATGGGGAGTGAAAGGCTGCTGCCCTGTAGCTAACTCGAACGGGTTGCGATTGGTGGACTCACTCCACTGCAGATTGTAAGAAAACTGCACCATATCCAGTAGGCGCGCTCAGTCATGCTGTGTTACGCTTACAAAGTGTCACAGGTACAGCTCCTGTAAAGTGTTCACCCGCTCAGTTTGCCCATCAGTTTGGGAGTGAAAGCTTGTTAAAAAGTGGAGCGCTGAGCTCATAAGCTTGAACAACTTAGTTCAAAATCTCCCAGTAAAACGAGGGTCACGATCGCTGACGAACGACCCGGGTAAGCCCCAATACTTGACCACGTGCTTGAAGAAAAGCGTTGCGGTCTCCTCCGTAGAACAATCCTTTAGCACGAGAATGAAAATCGCATGCTTGGAAAACCAATCCACCATCACAATGACAGTTCCCATCCCATCAGATTTTGACAATGCCACTATAAAATCCATGGAAATGCCCTCCCATGGTCTCTTCGGAATGGGTAACAGTTCCAACGAGCCTATTAGACTTTGGTGTTTGCTCTTGTCTTATTGACACACAAAGCAAGTTTACACAAACTGTTCCACATCGTCCTTCATTTGAGGCTAATAGTACGCCGCTTCAAGTAATGCCCTCGTCCGCTTTTGGCCCGGATGGCCGACCCATGTAGTTTCTTGGCATTCCTTGATGAGATTCCGCCGCAAGTTTCCCCACTTTGGCACATAAACACATTGTCCCTTGGTGTAGAGAAACCCATCTTCTACCTAAAATCTCTTGGTTTTCCTGTTTGTGCCAACTCCATGAGATGCTTAACTAGCAGATCATGCTGCAAACCTTCCACAATGAGGCCGAGAATCTCCCTTTGTAGCTTGCTAATAGCTGCAAACTCAGCCTTCCGACTTAGACATCCTCCACTACATTGGTCTTGACCGATTTGTATGCCAACTCAAAATCAAACTCCGCCAGAAAATCCTACCACCTTGCTTGTTTCAGGCTGAGCTTCTTCTAGTTTTGGAAGTAACTTATGGCTACATTGTCTGTTTGCACCACAAATTTTGATCAGAGCAAGTAGTGTCGCCATGTGCACAGTGCATGAACGACCACCATCATTTCTTTCTATTGCACCATATAACGCCGCTCCATGTCGTTGAGTTTCCTGCTCTCAAATGCTATCGAAGTCCCTGCTGCATGAGAACACTACCGACGGCAAAATCTAATACATCCATTTAAACCTCAAACGGAAATGTATAATCAGGCAGTGCAAGTACTAACTCTTCCGTCACTGCACGCTTTAAGCTATTGAAAGCATGTTAGCACTTCTCAAACCAGTCCCATGGTCTAGACTTCTTTAGAAAGTCGGTGATAGATGCGGCTATTCTTGAATAACCCATGATAAACTTCCGATAGTAGTTAATCAACCCAAGGAAGGATCCCAATCCGCTATTACCCGAATCTTTGATCTATCCATGAGAAGCTTCTTTTCCTTGATTTTATGCCCAAAGAACTCAACTTCTCCCTGTGTGAATAAGCACTCCTCCCGCTTCACTTATAGCTCGTTAGCTCGCAACACTTGAAAAATTGCCACAAGTGTGCCGCATGTTCTTCCAGTGTGTCGCTCTGTACACCACAATGTCGTCCAAATACACGACCACAAATCTATCCAAAAATGGGTGAAAAATCTGGTTCATCAAAGTGCAGAAAGTGGCCAGTGCATTGGTAAGGTCGAAAGGCATGATCAAGAACTCATACATACCATACCGCAACATACATGCTGTTTTGGGTTCGTCGCTAGAGGCTATGCGAACTTAGTAGTAACCTGACCGTAAATCAAGTTTGGAGAAGAACTTTGCTTAACCAAGACGATCAAACAAGTTAGCAATAAGAGGAATAGGATACTTGTTTTTTATAGTTACCTTACTCAAGGCACGATAGTCGATACACATCCGCAGTGAACCATCATGCTTGCACTAAAATAACATCGATACCCCATATGGCGCCTTTAAGGGCTAGATGTACCCTACGTTCAGTAGCTCCTTCAATTGTTTTCGCAACTTCGCCAACTCTGACAACGCCATTCAGTAGGGCACCATCATTGGTGGTATCGCCCCCGGTTCCAACTCGATCTTGTGGTTCATCTTCCGCTGAGGTTTTAGTTTCTTTAGTAGGGCATCTGACATCACATCCTTGTGCTCTGCGAGTACATGCATAATTACTACTGGTGGTGCGAGCTCCTTGCTATCCACAGCATCATTAGCCTCCCATATGGTTGCGAGGAATGTTTCTTCCCCGCGACTGACAACTTTCTTCACTTACATCGCTAAGAGAAGAAGGGTGTTGGCAGTGGGCTTTGATACTACAAGCACTATGCAGGGACCTCCTTCCAGAATACATACCAAGTTATATCACGGTATTGGTATGGCATTAAACTGTCGTAGAAAATTCATCCCTAGCTTTGCATCATAATCATCGAGCGGTGCTACAGAAAAACTTACCTTGCCGCACCAATTTCCTAGGTGCAGCTCTACCCCTCGAACTACACCATCAAGAGGTTTGGCTTTCGTATTTACTATTTTGAGGAAGTCGCTCCCTTTTTTCACTCGAAAACCCAAACGTTTTGCCTCTACATTTTGTATAAAGTTATGCGATGCTCCGATATCCAACAACGCATAAGTCTTCTTTCTATTGATACACGCCTCGACATACATGAGAGCCTTGCTGTGCAGCGTGTTAGGCACTAGTTTAGCATTAAGAGCATTTAGTTGCTGCAAGCTCCCCACTTCACCACTGCTTCTTGTGCCTCAAACATGGGGTTGAACGCCTTTTACCACAGACAGTCCTTAGCCTAATAGTCTCCATCGCACATAAAGCAATTTGTCTTTGGCTTGCTTCCTCTTTTCTCATCACACCGCTACTCCTTACCTTCGATGGTTGGCCTTTCTCATCCTTGTTTTGTTGAGGATAAGAATCTCACACTCCCCCACCATTGTTGGGCTTATGTCAATGTTTCGACTTTCCCACATCTCCCTTGTGAAAATCAATTAGCATCTCGGCTACGGTTAGAGCAGTAGCAACATCCTTAACATCCCACCACTTGATTTCAGAAAAGGCTAATGCCTACTACCCCTCATAGAAGTTGAAGAGTAAGTCATCATCGCTCATGTTTGGAATTTGAAGCATAAGGCTAGAAATCTCCTCTACATACTCAGCAATGGATTTATTGTGCTTTAGCTCCTTTATCCTCTTGTAGGCATCATACGACACATTTTCTAGATAGAATTGGTGCTTGAACTCCTACTGCAGTGCGCCCTTAGTGTCGATGGTGCATTGTCCCTTCTGAGTTTCTGCATGCTTTCTACGCAACCAAGAAAGTGCATGGTCAGAAAGGTAGAGGATTGCAGTACTTACCTTATCTTATTCATTCCACAAACCAATTGCCTCAAAATACTACACCATTTGCTAAATGTAGTCGTCCAGCTCCTTGGCGTTTCGCTTTCTGCTATATGCCTTGGGTTTGAGAGCTTCAACTCTTGGCATATGAATAGCTCCATAAGAGGAGCCAACCCCGCTGGCTACTGCTCGCTTGCAAAGGCTAATGTCGCCTTTATCATCCTCTAAGCCGCTGTGCAACAAGTCTATCTGTTGTTGCATGGTCTCTAAAATTCCCAGAATTTTGGCTTTGAATGCTTCATGCCCTTGACGCTGCTTCTCCTCGGTGGAATAGGTGGAACTGTGGATGAGCTCATGTAGCTCTTCACCTTAAGCGACCAACCCGCTCTCGAGGTTGTCCACTGTTTGTTCCAAACTATCTAGCCGATCCTTCGCATCAACCAGCCCTTCTGTCACCTTCCCCACAATGATGCCGAGTTCATTGAAACCATCATGGGACTTGCTCTATGCTCTAGTTCGTTTCCCCTTTGCAAGATTGAACTCTCTACCATGCGTCTCATCATTTTGTGCCATGGCATTCTTTTTTCTTTCTTTGAAACTGTCGCTCTGATACCAACTGTCACGAACTGATTTTTTCGTGCGACCTTAGACGCACAATTTGGAACAATTGGCGCCAAGTCAGTCTTGCTTCACAAAAACTACAAAGAAAGAGATGAAAAAAGAGTGCACAGATTCTGCAGAGGATTGATTTGCATAAAGCTTGAATGCTTTGGCCAAAGACGACCTCTCTATTTATACTAAAACATATTTACAGCGAATGATCAGGATTAAACCCCTAAAATCTCATCTAATGGCCTACAATGAATGCATTAAATGTAATTCCTAGTATAGAAGGGATTTTCCTTTATACATACAATATTTCCTATTTAATACAAGATTCCCCAATTAATATAATATCTCCTAATTAAGTCAAAAGCTGTAGCCTCCAATTGTGTAGCTCTTATTTAGGAAAATTTGGGCATAATCTGTTGTGGCGTAGCAAATCTACTGAGGCGTATTCTGCTACATATTCTGCTACGGCATAATCTGGGGCGTAACATTGAGCTAAATGTTGTGCCTTCTTTATTTTGTGAGTTGACATGTATGCGATATCTTCATTATTACTTGAGTTGGTTTCACTATCTAGAGCTTTCATCATTCCTTCAAGTGAACTCGACGAGTTTAATTAAAATGACATGCATGGTTTATACTAAGATACACATGAATAGCATAATAGATTTCAAAAATTTTCATACATGTTCATGTTTAATCAAACCCTTAACATAATATTTATGTGTTACATAAACTAAAACAAGATAGTTTTATAGAAAAATACCTCACCCATGCTTTAGAATCCAATGCAACTGGTGTGAACTCCGGCCATGAGAATGAGCTAACACTTTTGAAGGCAAGACACCATGGCTAATCTTCTATTTTTGTTCTCAACAAAACCAAAGACACATTCAAAACTCTTCTCCTTTTTATGTTTGTACGTATCACTTGGAAAATGAGAAAAAAGCTTGTTTTTATATGTAATGACAATTTTGTCATTGTAAGTATAAATTTAAGGACACAAATGTTTATTCACTTTACAATTACTGGGAGCACTTTTGCATGCACTATGTTTACACCATAAAGCAACATAAATGTAATTATTATACATATTTCTTACTATTACCCAAACATGCAATACTAAACACAATCTTACTGTATTAAATATTCATTTACCATAAATGAATAATAAAATCATTAAATATATATATATTTAATTTATTTATTTACTATAAATAAATTAATAATTAAAATACAAGTTTGGGCTAAATTTGGACAACCCAAATTTAATAACCTTTCTGGGTCAAACCTAATTAATTAAATTAATGGGTTATCCATATAAAATATTATATTTCATTAATTATAGAATTCTATTTTTAATTATCATTTTAATTCTATAATTAAATATAAAATTAAACCATTTAATTTTGGAATTATTTATATTCAAAATATTTCAATAAATATTAAAGATATTAATTCTAAAAATAATATTCATAAATAATATAATTAAAATCCAAATATATCAAGTTTAATCTAATTAAACTATAATTAAAAAATTACCGTTATTAGGATTTATTATTCTAATTAATTAATCCATAATTAACTTATAATTATTTATTATTTATTTTCATAAAATAAATATTATTTAATTTCAATAAGTCCAGCCATGAAATTAATTCACAAATACATTTGATGCTAGTCAAATGTATTTCAAAAAATTCCTCAGTCGAAAATACAATATTCTCGACACTCATCAACATTTTAATACTTTAACCCGTGTGAGTACGACTAATAGGTTCGATGTCAAGCCGATAACGGATCCCTTTTATTTTAAACTTTTTCTAAATAACCACGAGTCAAACTCTTCCATTAATCAAAGTTGGCATCTAGCAACACTCTTCAATGGCTAGATGACATGAACGGAACGTATCATCGTCGAACCTGTAAGTAACAATTATCGCGTAACTTATTCATTTCTCCAGACTAATACTTCAGATCGAACCCAGTGGTATGGATCATACTGATAAACCACTTTTAGTCAATCCTTATGTGTCAGATAATAATCTCGTAGCTCATGGATAAAATTATAATCTCATTTCTAAATTATTCATCATTGATACCTTGGCTAAGAATTTACTGAGCTAGTATATTATCAACGACATAGAGTATCCACCTCTTTTTTTGAAGATGGAGAATTCCATGTTGATCGTTCACAGACTTCACTAGTACTTGATCATATCCGAGCCTCTTTCTAACTAGCTTATAACTAGTGCGTCCAAGGCCAAAATATGATGACTGCAAGTCACTATAACAATCTCAGGTCAAAGAATAATATTTGTTACGCAATTATCACCATAAAATTTACTCATTGACAGTAGGGAAAACTTTCCATTGAGTAATTCTCAGACGGTCAGTTCAATGAACATATCACTATATGTACCTACACAACTGTCATAATGTCTTAAAATAAGTGACTAATGAGATCAGTCACCCTCTAACTAATAGAGCTGATCAGACTGTGTATTGGTCTATCCGAATCAGTTAATCTCATAATTAATTATTCTACGACCAAGAACATTTAGGAAATATGTCATTATGTCTTGACTCTTATCTATGTGATCATCATCATAAGTCAAAACCATGACATAGTTTTAAGGGCATGTCATGTCCATAAAATTAATTAAATATATAATGAAATAAATATACATATCATAAATATGTACATGACATAAAATAACCATAATGTATTACATAAGCATATATATACATAAATTGTAGGAAGATTGGCTACTAGGGCACCAAATCTCCAACAAACTCGGCATGTATGGTGCCTCTGTTGCCACTTAAAAGTTGTTTTCAGCTTGTATGGTGTGTTCGTCACTACTTGGGATATCTTTGTCACTTATGAAACTAATGTTGATATGCGATTCTTTCTTAGTCCTTGAGCTGATCTCAACATGTGACATCTTTGTCAATTTGTAGGAACTTTATTAGAGCAGTCCTACCTAGAAACATTAGAAAGGATCAATGGGCACCAACGTGGTGGCCAGTGATGCTTAAGTTAGATTGTTTATCTTAAAATGACCAAAATATTGTATAATAGATAAAATAATTATAATAATAATGAGAGATATGTAACAGTTTCAATTCGATTTGAAACTATTAAGAATTAAATTTAAAAAATTAGTTTAGAATTAAAATTGATTCTTTTAAGATAAATTTCAATTCTAAAAATTAAAAATCGAATTTTTTAAGATAGGTTTCGATTCTAAAAATTATTGAACCAAAATAGAACCGAAGAATCGATTCAGTTTAAAAATAAAAAATTATTTTTTAAATCAAATATATTTAACTCCACCTCGTATTCAAATACAAGTTCTTAATCATTGAACTACATATATAAAATTATACAATTTATTAAAGAGAGTACTTTTTATTCATTGAATTACATAAAAAAAAATTAATCAATATGTGTATAATGTTTTATTTAACTTAATTTATCATATTATTTATATAATAATTAATAAAATCGTGATGTGTATATATTTATTTTAAAATTGTCAAATAAGTTAACAATTATAATTAATAAATATATATATATATAGTATAATATTATTATATATATAATTATACCATCATGAAAAAAATTAATAAATTTTTTTTACTATTGTGTAATATTAATTCGAGTAATAATACAATATTTTTTCAATAATTTATTATAATTAAAATTTTTCAATAATTTATTTCTCTTCTCTTTCGTTCACTCAAATTTTTGTCATGTATACAATACTTTTATAATTTAATTTCATTAATTTTATTTTTTAATATTTTTTTATGAAATTAAAAATTAGAAAAATTGACATAATTGATAAATATGGTATCTTATTTTCAAACCAGAATCAAATTAGAATAAAAAAAATGGTACCATATTAAACAGAATAGATTTCGGTTTCAAAATTTAATAACCGAATTATTTATGGTAGATTTCAAAATTCCGAATAAAACTAAAACCAAAACTAATTTTGCATACCCTATAAGCAATATAATATATTAAAGTAAAATGATATAATAAAAAATACATAGAAATAACAAAATCTAACTAGGTGGCTAGGTTTACAAGCACAATAAATAAGGCAAAGAGGAAGAGAGGGAGTAGGAAAATATGACTCTTCCTCGTATGGAAGAAGATTTAAAAGAAAAACCTGAATTCTTAAATTATGATACTAATTATAATGATTTTTTTTTATATTTTTTTAAGACAATATAGTATACTGGTCAAACTCTACCTACTATAAGTTCACAGCAAAAGTGTTATGGACACAATAATTTATTCAATTATTGAATAAATTGAAAGTAGAAATAATAAAATATATTTTAAGGTAAAGCAATATTTATTTTATGTATGTTTGCGAATGTACATTAGGTAGGTTTTAAGGAAAAACTAGAAAGATCACAACGATCTCATTTAAAAATCAAATTCCTTAAACATTATATAGTTTTGGTAATAAAATCTTCCTAAACATGTACATAACAATAAAAGTACGCTACTTACCAATATAGATATATAATAACAATTATCAAAGTCTAAAATTAATTAAATAGTAAATCACACCTTACTGGTTATCGAGGTAAGACTTAAGTAACAATTGTTTATTCTTAAACAAAACCTCTACTAGATAGCGGTCTCTAACTTGTCCACTAAAAATTCTACAATAAAGTGACTCTGAATTCTCAAAAGTGGTACAAATATTTCAGAAGCAGTTACAAATTATGACCAATTTTTTCATGTCTAAAATCAAAAGCCAATTGAGTTTATATAATGTGAAAGTTTAAATGATTTTCTTACGCGTGTTAATACACATGTCATAAAACCTTACATTAAGCAAAACTTTGTCATCACATTTCTTTACACATCATGCTTAATATTTACATATTGTACTTAACATTTACATATTATACTTAATACTTACACATCATGCTTAATATTTACACATCGTACTCAACACTTACATATTTTGTTTAACAGCTACACATCATACTTAATGTTTACATATCATTGGTCCTTTTAATAAACTATTATAATCATATTATAGTTAGTTCATTGATTCCCTTAATTAACTCTTGATTACCTTAATCAACTCTTGATTAATGTTACTTAAACCTGTAATATTCACACTCTATTTGGTAGGTTCATGTACTCTTGTTATATAAAATTCTTCTATAAGTTCATGAGTAACGTCCACCTACATACTATGGGGATCTCAAATGACATGAATTCTTTTAAACCATATAAATTGAGTTACCACATACGTATAATCCTTCTAGCATCCTATTCTATCAAGTCTATATTGCAATCAATTTTATTTTATCTTCATATTCATACTACGTAGAAAATATTTAAAAACTCTTTTATAATTTTATTTTAAATATTATAAACTCAATTTTAATGACTACTTTGATCAAATATTCAATGCAATATGATTATGAAGACCACAGTATATTCACCTCAATCATATTGAGTGACAGATCATCTATTGAATATGCATCAATATTCATGTGTATTAGTTTATTCCCAACAACCTTCCAGTGGTCAGACCATAAAAGATTTCTGACATGTTTGATGTCTAAAAATAATCACACACAAGATTATCATGACATCTCAAGTCAAAGGATCACATATGCTTACTCAACTCGAAAAGATATCTTATTGACAGTATTGTAGTATGCCTATTAGAAGTTTTTAGTGACTCAATTTAGTGAACCCATTCTCCAATGAGCACTCACATATATGTACAAACTTCTCAAAGCTTATGGTTTATTAGATATAAATTATGTAAATCTATCAAAATAAAACAAATGTAACAGTCTATTCAGTTTATTAGCCGACCTATGTCAATAAACTTATGATCAATAATCTTTTTGAAAATATATTATATAGTAAACTTGTTTTAATGTAACAACTTTTTACTATTATGTTTATTATAATAAATTTTTTAAAATTTTTTTTCATTTACATTCATCAGTTTGAACAAATTCAAATTACCAATGAATAAAAGACAAATCAAAATATCATATAATTGTAAATAAATGATCTAAAAAACATATAAACCTATATAAATAATCAATAATTTATATAAAAAAGATTGATACTAAAACATCAACTCCAATTTCAGTACCTATTACTTAACACAATAATTTTATGATAACCATTGAGTCTCATTTAACCTATAAATATAGGATAAGTGAAATTCTTTTTTGCTACTATCTTGGTACTATCATAAGACATATGTCATATAAGGTATGACATGGGATATCCTTGTGTCTAATGGATGAAGATGACTGACATCATGACTCAGCTCACGTCCTTACCATAAACGAGTGTAGAGGATGTTGTGACGAATATCAAGAAATACTTAGGCAATTTAACGAAAATAAATGACCTTATCCACAGAGTTTTGATAAGCCTAGGAAGTGGATTTGTTCCTTAAGGATGTTAAGAACAAAGATGCCCTAGGATGTCGAGGATAATAACGGAGAACATAAACGAAGGACAACAGCCGAATATAAGGACAAAGGACACGATCGAGGATAGAGACTATGGATTGGAATGTCCTAAGAGACAAAAGGATAAAAATGTCCTTCGCAGTTTACGGATAGAAATATTCTAAAATACTTAGATTTAATAAGAAATTGTGCCCAAACGAAATTCCATAACTGCATGTGATTGTGCTATGACCTAATTCTTTGTAAATTTATAAATAATTTTTTTTTTTTTTTTTTTTTTTGTCTATTAAGGATGCAAAGATGCTGAGAACATGGATCA
>JAXCLQ010070974.1:0-11610 GCA_035584115.1 Cedrela odorata
ACTTCTAATTCTTTCTCTTTTTCTTTAGCAATTAATTTAATCAAGTTAGGATCATATTCATCAAAGTTTATGTGCAGACTTTCTTCCACGACTTGAGTTCTCTTATTGAAAACTCTATAGGCTTTACTTTTAGTTGAATAGCCTAGAAAAATTCCTAGATCGGATTATGGCTCAAATTTTCCTAGGTTATCCTTGGTATTAATAATATAACAATTACTTCCAAATACTCTAAAGTACTTAATCTTAGCTTTTCTTTTAAAGATTAGCTCATTTAGAGTTTTATTTAGTAATTTTCTAATTAGAACTCTATTTGTTATATGACATGCGGTGTTAATAGCCTCAACCCAAAAGTATTCGAGTAGGTTATATTCACTTAGTATTGTTCTACCCATTTCTTTAAGAGTTCTATTCTTTTTTTCGGCAACTCCATTTTGTTGTGGGATTCTAGGTGTGGAAAAATTATAAGAATATCCATTCTCATAGCAAAGATTTTTAAATTCTTTGTTTACGAATTCTCCACCTTAATCACTTCTAATCTTTACAATTTTGAAACCTATTTCATTTTCAACTTGTCTTGAGAATTTATTAAATGCTTCAAATGTGTTGCTTTTATTCTCCAAAAAGTATACCCATGTGAATCTTGAATAATCATCTACAATTATATATTTATATAGTTTTCCTTCCAACGATGTACCCTATTTGGTCGGAAGAGATCCATATGTAAAAGCTTTAATGGTCTAGTTGTGGAAACCAAGTTTTTGAATTTGAAAGAAGTCTTAACTTGTTTTCCTAATTGGTAAGGGCCACATACTTTGTCTTTTGTGAATTTTAGATTAAGGATATCTTCTAATAAACCTTGTTTGGCAAGTTTTTGTGAGAGGTCCATACTACAATGTCCTAGTCTATTATGTCATATTTAAAGGTCATCACAATGAGCTTGCAAGCATATATCATTCATTTCATTCAACTTTTCTAGCTTTATGACATATACATCATTATTCCTAGGTGCATAGAATAATTTATTTTCGTGCTTACCCAAAACTTCAAAACCATTTTTAAGAAACATGATTTTTTATCCATGATCACACAATTGGCTAATGCTAAGCAAGTTATACTTAAGACATTTAATATACAAAACATCATTAATTGAAATTGAGTTGATATCAATGGTACCAATACCTTTCACCTTGCCACGAATATTATCTCCAAAGATCATATCTTTTCGTTCTTCTTTTTTTAGTTAGAAAAATAGCTTCTTGTTTCTCGTTATGTGTTTTAAGTAATCGCTATTGAGGAACCATTTCTTTTTGTACTTGTTGCTCTTCACATGCAATACATATAAAATGGACAAGTTTATTTTGGTACCCAAGTGACTTTGTGTAACACTACCAATTCGAAGATGCTATCGGCAGGTGATGGATCCTTACCATCACCCTAAGCCTCTCTAATAATCTGAATATATATGCTCTGTTTCTTAATTTGAAAATAACATCAGAAATAATGTAATTAACCCCCACCAGGGCGATAACACATTTATATATAAAATACACAAATTTTTAAATTTATTACAATATTTTTGTAATATGAAATAAATGATCAATATAAATATAAATTTTTATGACATGTTATGATTTTAAACTATGAATAACTTTCGAATGTATGATGGACTCATGAATCTTAATGACAGCAGTATGCACTCCTTATCATTTGTCTGTGTCTCATCTGTACTGAATCCTTCCTCTTTCTTTCTAATTACCTGATAATCCTGTAACACTAAAAGGTGAGGGAGTGAGTCTTAAGGATCCAATGAGTGAATAAGATTAAAATAAGAAAATATAAATGAGGAGTAAGAGTACAAGTTTTAAAATATAACATACAACATTAAATTAAAAAATATTCACTTTAATCAATGAAGAATGATAAAATAATTTCCATGTAATAAAATCAGTCTGTGGATGTTCAAATAAAAGTATTTGGGCTTGCCAGGAAACTATCCCCCGAAATATCCCTGGTAGACATCTCAAGACCCGCTAACAAGTTTTTTCTGTACCCGTATATAAAATAAATTTATTTAGCCCTCTTGTTAGTATTAGCCTGGATAAGTAGATATGGTATCAACATTCACTTATTCAACAACAACCTCTCGGGAAGCTCACCTGTAATGGTCCGTCCCTCGAGGTTTACATATAAGAGGGAAGCTCACCCTTATTGGTCCATCCATCATAGATCATGTAATCTCTTCGTGCACAGACGCACTCACATTGAGCACTTGCACCAACAATCTCAAACACGTATTATTCATAAAATATTTTCATCATATAAGTCATAAAATTATAGAATTCAATTTATCACAAATCGTCCATCCATAGAAACAGTTCATGAATATCCAACACATTTTCTAAACATTACTCTTACTCTGAATTAGATTTATTTTCATTTCAATACAATACAATTATAAACACTGAATTTACAAAAACAACTTAACATTTCAATTTAAATTTCAAATCATGTATAACTCAAATATTTCTTCTAAATCATATTTTTTAAAATATACGATAAAATATTCATTTCAATATATTTTTCTAAAACATGCATAAATCAAACATTTTGTATAAATAATATTTTAAAAATAAAAATATCCACTCACTAGTTTGCGCTAACCCATTTTTAACTTGCAGCTTCGCCGATGGTTGACTAGGTTGACTATCTACAAATACTTGTCCTTTTGTTAAAACTCGATATACCACATACTTGTCATAAAAACAAAGAAATATATCACGCATGACCTTAATTATTAATAAACAATATGAGAGTCTCGGACTACCGTTATCTACTTCAGGAAAATCACAAATTCCATCTTAATTATTCTAAAAATATCTATATGTGACAAGGGTGACTTTGTTTTTTGCTAAATTTTCACTATGTTACTCCCAATTATGTCTAGTTTCTCTAGAAGTTTACGGCACATTAATTTGATATATAGAACTTATTTTATAAACCAAATATCAAGCCTAGGTCAAATTTCTAGCAAGCTTTCAAAATTTCAGCATTATTGAACTGATAAGCTTTCTTACTAAATGTTATGGTCAACTGCTTATCTTCTTCCCTTCTACAAAGTTCTTTTATGAGTTACTAATTTCAATATCATCTCTTGATAGAAGCAGCAATAGCTTCCTTCTCAACTTTCTTTTTCATAATAATAAATGTTATTAGTTATTATCCAACTTCTTCACGTTATGTTAAAACATTATCTCTTCACTTAATCACATTTAACACAACGCATCTCACTTTGAAGATCCAAATATACAAAATTCAAGGCTTATAATTCAGTTTCTAAGGGGGATATTGACAAGCTGTTACAGAACTTATGCATTTTGGACAGCAATAAATTTTTACTCTTTCTTGTTTTTGCTAGAAGCACCTACGTAAATCTGCTTAACCTAAAATTGTTATTAATCATTAAAAATGCTAGCATGTATCTAGTAGAAAAACCAAAAACACCATGAAAAGTATTCCTTTCTTCCACTGCCATATTGCTACACAAAGCATGATAACTAATTTAAGAAGAGAAGAAGAATTAATTCTGAACTGAATAAATCACGGAAGCTTAGTTGAATGAATTTACCAACAAACCATGGCCACCTTACACAATGATTAGGTGCTTCTTTCTCTCTTTTGTTCTCTTTTCCCATGGTAATCACTCTTCATCTCCCTTGCCGAAATCATCCTTCTCTAGTTTGCCAAACATCCTTTCTTCGCAACCAACTAACTAAATCCTTTAACCAAGAACCACAAAACAGAGCAGCCACTAAACCAAACCATCTTCGTCAACACCATAGCAAAAATTTCTTCAGCAGTAACTGTTTCTCTTCTTCCACCCATTCACGGTTCTCTTCTCCTCTCTTCCTATTAGCCGAACACTCCTCCTTTCTCCTCTTGCCAAATTTCTCTTCTCCTTACCAAATTCCTCTTCTTCCCTTTGATTTTTCTTTTGCTCTCTTAATCTCTCTTCCTTTTGTCTCGCTTTCTCTCGCTAATGAAAGAAAATTTTTGAGAAAGCACACTTTTCTTTGCTTAAGCTATCCTCTCTATGTTTCTAGACCCCTCTCAATTCTTCTCCCATTTCCTTCTTTTCCTCCATTCTCTTTTCTTTCTCCGTTACTTCCTCTCCCCTTGTTTGTTTCTTCTTTCTTTTTAACTTAAAGATTAATTAGATGAATGGAGAGAATTCTAGAATTCTCTCCACGTTTCCTTTAGGAAATGAAATATAAAAATCAAAATGATTTTCATTTAATTACTTATAACATATGGGCCACTTGGGCTTATTCTAATTAGTTAAATAATGTAAATTTTGCTAGGTTTAGATTATATTTTTGGTTCTCTCTCTTAAATCTAATTTTAGACTTGATGTATATCAATATATATATATATATAATACTTAACTCAAAATTAAATAACCTTATTAAATAATAAATTTTAAATTTTATTTTTCCATAAAATCTCTACATCTTTAATACTATGGGCATTCTCAATTTCAAATTAACTATGCATACGTAACCTCGATTAATTTTTTACTTTATTTTATTTATTTATTTTTTCTCACAATATCTATGTTGAAACCTTGTCATTAATTTAAAATTTAATAAATTTAATTTATATTAAAATTATGGATTCTACACTTTAGGTCCATAAGCATTAGTTCTACTCTTGAAGATCTTGACCATTTTAGCATGCATAATCTCCTTAAGTTGTGTTCCCTTAGATACCCACATTATTTTAAGTCCATTATACTTGTTTTTTTATGTAAACATGTGTTACTATAATGACCTTTCCTATTGAAATAATGACAAGTGATAGATGATGTTGTTTGTTTTTTAACTTTCACAAAATAATTTGCATAAGTCTTTTGTTTGATTCCTTGTTTATATCCAAATCCAACTTTGTCAAATACTAGCCTTTGATTACCTAATAATTTGTCCAATGTTTCTTTTTCTAATGTGAATTTAGCCAACATTCTTTTAAGAGAGGTTATTTCATCTTTTAAGATTTCATTTTCATCTTTTAATGTCTTATATTCCTTAACCATGCTAGAGTCATTTTTATATTCAAGTTTGCCATACAATTTCTAGAATCATTTTCTTTTATCTTTTAAGAGTTCATTTTCTTTAATTTCTTATACTTAACATACCATTTCTGAAATTCATCCCTAAGTTCTTCGTATAAGGTGCACAAGTCATTTTCTAGTAAATCATCATTATCACTACTTGTGCATGTGTCGTAATAAAAAGAATTATGATCAAGGGAAGTTACCTCATCCTCTTGCTTTCCTATGATGAGGTAACTTCCCTTTGGGACAGAAATTTGCTCTTTCATTTTCTGATGATGAGATGCTATCTTCACTTGATAAATCGTCCCATGTCACCTTCATTGTCTTCTTCTTCTTCATCTTATCCTTCTTATCATTCCTTAGTGGACATTCCGACCTTGTATGTCCTAGTTTCTTGCATTCATAATAAATGATATCTCTTTCCTTTTCTTTTTTTTCCTCCTTTTCATTATACCTTTTGAATTTGTCCTTTCTTAGAAAGTCTCTCCTTTTCCAATTTTTTCCCTTGTTAAAATATTTCTTGAATTTCTTGGCAATGAGAAGAAATTCATCCTCCTTAGATTCTTCTTCACTTTCATTTTCTTCATCTTCCATTTTAGTAGTTTTTAAAGCTATGTTTCTTTTGCCTTTTTCTTTATTTTCATCATTGTGTTTGCCTTCCAACTCGTATGTTATCAGTAATCCAAGAAGCTCCTCAAGTGGCAAAGTTTTCATATCCTTTATTTCTCTAATTGTTGTCACTTTAGCTTCCCAGCTTCTAGGTAGGCTTCTCAAAATTTTTGTAACAATATCTGCATTTGAATAAGATCTACCAAGAGCCTTAAACACGTTAGTAATGTCAGTAAAGCGAGTAAACATATCCTTGATGCTTTCATGTTATTTCATTTTAAACAATTCATAATCATGAACTAACATACTTATTTTTTAGTCTTTAACTCTACTAGTGCCCTCATGTGTTATCTCGAGCATATCCCAAATAGATTTTGCGGTTTCACATCTTGAGATTTTATTAAATTCAACTCAATCTAGAGCACAATAGAGTATGTTCATGGCTTTACGATTTAGAGTGAACTTATTTCTTTCTTCAAGTGTCTACTCTCTTTTTGGTTTTAATTTTCTTTCTATAGTTAGATTATCCTCTGTTGTGGGTGGAAAATACCCTTCTGCTATAATATTTAGAATTTCAAAATCTAGAGTTGTCAAGAAGATTTGCATCCTTTTTTTCAATAAGCATAATCAGTTTCATTGAAGAATGGAGATTTGTTTGTGGATTGCCCTTCAACTACTTGTTCTACTTTTCAAGGTTGTTAATCCTATTTTATTGAGTTTGGCTCTAATACCACTTGTTGGCCCAGTTGGCAACACCTAAGAGGAGGGTGAATTGGGTTTTAAAACTTTAGAAATAAAAATGTATGCAATGCAGTGCAATAAATAAAACAGTAGTAGAGTGAGAAAGACAAACACAATTTATAATGGTTCAGCAAAGTTTAGCCTACATCCACTCTCTCGGATATGGATCATTGTCACAAAAGTTCTACTATCTCCTTATTTCTCACAGGTCAAGTGAAACCCAGTACACTCCTTCTGAGGTGAAAGGAAACCTTACACTTCATTTTCCACGGGTGAAAGAAAAAACCCACAACAATCTTCTTTAATATAGGTGAAGATATACCCAATACAATATTACAAATGAATGATAGTTTTAGCTCTCACACTAGAGTAGATATTTTTAATAAGCTCTCACAAATAATCAATCCCCCCAACATATTTGAAAGTTTTACAATAGAGAGAGAAAGTTTGACCATTCACGTCTGAAAATAATCTTCAAGAATGTCTTTTGATTTTTGATTGCAATGTCAGTTGTTGTTTTGCTTCACTGTGTTTCTTCAATTTATATCATTCTCTTTTATAAGCAACTTTTTATCTAATGGCTTGATTTGGCGCATTTAATGTTCGCCATAAATGCTGCAGAAGTTACCATTGAGCTTTAATTTCAAGACATGTATCGATCCCTTTTTCAATGTATCGATCTCTTTATATGAATAGTATAATCTGAGTCCTGAGTATCGATCCATTTATTTTTGCATATCGATCTGGTTCACTTCGTAAATTATTTCTAACTTTATGGAATTTGCTTGTATCGATCCTCTTTACTTGAGGTATCGATCTGGTCTGCCTTGTAAATACTTTGCAACTCTCTGGACAAGACATGTATCGACCTGATCTACTTCAAGTATGGATACAGTATGCCTTGTAAATATTTTTCAACTCTCAGGACAAGCATGTATCGATTTTCTTTTCTTCAAGTATTGATCTGGTTGCTTTTGTAAATATTTTACAACTCTCTGGACAAGACATGTATCAACCTGATCTTCTTCAAGTATCGATCTAGTTGCCTTTGTAAATATTTTGCAACTCTCTAGACAAGCATGTGTCAATCTACTTTTCTTCAAGTATCGATCTGGTTGTCTTTGTAAATATTTTGCAATTCTCTGGACAAAACATGTATCAATTTGCTTTTCTTCAAGTATCAATCTAGTTGCCTTTGTATCGATCCGTTTTCCTTATGTATCGATCCTGTTTGATCTTTTAAGACACTTTCGCACAGTTTTGTTAAACATTTGATTTGAACAAGTATATATATTATTTTTTAAATCTCAAACAAGATTAAGATCATATTATTTTAACTTGACCTTAAGAATAACATTAGATCATCATCGAAAACACATAAATGTGATCTCATCACAAGATCCTCTAAAACAAATATACCAAACAAGCAATAAATAAAAATATAGATTGAGGAAAAATTATAATCACACAACACAAGTATTTATGTAAAAACTCTTACGCCAAAGAAAAACTATAAATATGGCTGCTAAGGATGACGAGAAAAAAATTTACTATACAAAAGGGAGAAAAATTGACTCAATAAAAATTGTTACAACCACATTCTCAATAATTTTTCATTTACTTTTAGAGGATGATACTAAATGTCAATAGATTATATTCCTATTAGAAATTATTTGTTATCAAAGATTATATTGTGAATTATGTTTTGCAAGTGATTACAACCTCTTTATCTATCTTTTTTTTTCTAGGAATAGTATCTACTTTCTTTATACAAGTTGAATTCCACCTTAAATAAGGTAAATCTTACAAATATACTACCTAATTCCTAAAATAGAAATTCATGAAAAAAAAAATTCTAATAAGAAATAGATTAGGAAACTGCCTAAAATAAGAATATAAATTCTTATTCAAAAATGAGTCATATATCACAACCCCATTTTGGCGAGTTTTTCAACTTAAGCAACAAACTATGATGAAAACTAACATCCACTATAGTTGCATTCTTTAATATACTTCGCTAAAATCCACAAGATTCACACTTATACATGACATGTGAGAAATATTCCACTTACGACTAGGTTTCCATTGGTTAAATAAGAATCCTTTATAGTAATGTCATGATCCTCGACCCAAACAATCACCATACTCTAAATATCTCCAGTACTGTCATGATCCTTAATATAGAGAATCATCATACTCTATTATATCTAAAATACATACAACTTAGAATCAAATTCTAAGATTTCCTTTGGGACATGTCGATCACCATGCTGAAAAATTACTCACTCACATGCTTGGCTTCCTTTGTAGTCCTTAGCCATTGACATAAAATGCACCACACACCTAGTATAAATGTCAAACCATGCTTTGTGTGTAAAAATAATTTGGACCGCTAGACTAAACACATTCTCTTCCATGGCAATCCATTTATCCTAAACTTAGTATTTGCTACAAGCCAAAATTTATCCTCCCATCAATTGTTTTCATATCAAAGTTTTCTAAGTTTGAAAATGCACTTGATAACATATTTGCTTTGCACTAGAACTAAGCTTTGATAACACTTGTTGGAATATTTGCTTACCATTTTTGCCTCTCTATCCATATTGTTTTGTTTTATCGTACTACTTGAGTAAATCATAAGTATTTGGGTTATTTTTGTTGTATTTTACAATTTTTAACAAAAGGAAAATATTCTAGGGGTGTCATTATTAATATTTTAGCTGAAATAATTCATTGAAATAATTTGCGAATTGAAGAGGAGATTTTTTGCCAAAAATTTGGAACCGTTCTCAAATGAAGAATCTATTACTAAAAAGATTAGCTTCATATCTTATGAAGAATCGATTACTAAAGAGATTAGCTTCATATCCTCTTCTTCTTCTTCTTCTTCTTTTAGTTGCGAGACCTCTTGAAAATTAAAACAAGGCAAAAAAAAAATGCCTTTTACATTAGTCAATTAATTGTTTACTACATAAATGGTGCAAGTGTTAGTTATATGCTCTAAATCCAATAGGAACAAATATGTAATTGTATATTATTGCATTAATTAATAAAATTTATAATCTATTTATAAATTTTATCTCTATTGACTACGTATAATATAAAGACTTTAGAATGACAATCAGAGGAATTAACTTAAATTTAACTTATGAGATCTAATCATTCATAAATGTTTGAAATCATAAGATTGTCAATATTAGGACATTGATAAATTCATATTATATCAAAATATGTTATGTCTGCTTCTTTGGAAAAAGAAAATAGTTGATCTCACATAAGCTACTAGTAGTATATCGAACTGGTTTGCTTGAGAACCCATATATAATATTATCCATATGTCTATGAGATTTATCTAAATTACAATGGTATAAGTGGTCCTTAAACTTGAGGTCTTCATAGTACCTTATATGTAAATCATAGATGCTTTGATATTGCATATCCATCATTCATAGTATGATTGAACATAAGGTAATTATTGGACAATATAAAATACACACGAATATTGTAAGGGATCAATAAAGGATTCATCGTTCTGTATAACATAGAGTCGATATCTAAAGGGACACCATTTTAACATAAGTTATGATATAAGTTCATGGTCATGGTAAATTCTGAAAGGAGTTTCAAAGACTCTAGAATTTTATTACGAGCTTAAGTTAAAAGGTTTTAATAACCATAATTTAATAGAGTAGACATTTTTCATTCTCTAGAATTTTTAGTGGAATATGTATAAAGTGAAATGATTGAATCATACAATAATCGTATACAAAATATGTTTCATTAAATTTAATATTTCAATTAGGGGTCATAATGTATTGTTATATGTCGCTCTTGATCTATGAAAATTACTTTCTTAATTAAGAAGTTAATTAAGAATAAATTAATTAAATTTATTTATTTAGATTTAAGAAGCCTATAACTATCTTAATTGCTAACATAAAAAAGAGTCTAATGGGTTATACACTAAAAGGCATTGAGGAATTAAGGTTAAATTAAGTAGATAAAATATTAATGAATTAATTATTAAGTTTATATTCCTTAAGGATTTATTTAATAGTTTTGGAAACTATTAGGGTTAAATTATAATTATGCAAAGTATTTATATTTAATTATAGGTTTTCTAATTTTATTAGGATAATATTATTTAATTAATTAGATTAATTAAATAGTATTTAATTTTTTTTTAAAAAAAGATGACTAATAAGATTAGGAATCTATTTACTAAAGTGATTTTTCTACTTGGATTTAGATTTGAAAAGTCAAAACCTATATAAAATTTTCTTTTGAACTAAAAGTAATGTAAATAACAATAAGAATAAAAGAGATATTTTTCTTCAAGAGTTGAGAAAAAATTATTTATCTTGGTCAAAAATTCACAAAGAATCAAAATTATAATTTGTTTCTTTTAAGAACTAGCATTTAAGAAAAAATACTTTACATAATTGAGATTTAGAGAAATCGTAAAACTCTAATTCTCTACATTGTGTAGATTACCATTCGAAACTGCATATTTAAATGATTGTTCTAGAAAATAAATTCACGTAGTCTTCGTAATTTGGTCATAATTTTTCGTTCCAATATTGGATTAATGCAATCAATGCAAAAAGTTCTGGAAAGAAAACTTAAGAATCTACAAATTTTTTTTTCATGAAGAAATCCTAATTCGAACAGTTTCAAGGCCAAAATTGCATAGGAAATTACAAGTTTGTAGGAAATTCATAAAATGATTATTTTAGTTCTATTAGTAATGAATATTTTAGGTAAAATTTTAATCTTTTTATTTTATATTTGTTAATATTATGAAGTATGCTTAAATAATATGATATTGGCATAAAAATTAAAATCTGTTTTAGTAATATGATTAATTGAAATAAATTTTAAATTTTTGTTGGATATGGTATATTTAATACCCAATAACAAGCAAATGACATTTTAATTTACCAAATTAAATGCAAGTGTCCCATTATGCAACATATAAAAGGCATTTTTGTTTTGTTTCTCCAAATCTAGTGCTCGAGTCCCACTACAATAAATGTTTCATATATCTTTAATTTTTATTAAATAAATTTCAGCTATTGAATAAAATTCAGTGAGTGAAATTATTCAATCGGATGTTAATCAAACTACAAGAGTTCATATTATAACACACACAC